>JAVXUP010003223.1:0-79392 GCA_033070095.1 Escallonia herrerae | reverse complement strand
GCATTGTTAGAAATATCTATTAAGATGTCAATTACCGCTATCACAAGTAAAAGATTTGAACAATACTTACATTGTACTTTTGGGCTTTTTAGCTAAGTTGAGGCAGGATTGCTCGGTCCTTCCTCTCCACGACCACTCAATCAAGTGAAGATTGTGAGTTGGAGCATTAGTGCTGGCAACCGAGCCACATTCTTGTGCTGTAAATCTTGTGAAGCTGTATTAAAAATCAGGAACGTTTAGTTATAAACCTAAAACCTTGAAATTTATACTCACTTGTGGTTGCTCTTGAAAATGATGGTGCTCGCTTTTGAAATTGTGGTGCTCATGGTGGTGGACGTTTTTTTAATTATGTGATTTTAATCCTCTTGAAGTACAAATTTCTTTGAGATGATTGAAAGATAAAAAAAGAACTGGTAAGACTGATTTTGTTGATAGTAAAAGGATAAAAGTACTAAATAATATTGTTTATCCAAAATCTATTGAGTAGTAATTAAAGAATGCTTGTAATTAAAATGTTGAGAGGGTCAATACTTACTAACAAATAAGGATGCGTAGAAAAGCCTGTATAATGTAGATAAGAGAGAGTCATGAGTTGGTCTATAAAATATGAAGATTAATATATAGATTTATCAAGTCTCACAAGAGATCAAGATACCCTAAAAAACTAGCCTTTTATAACAAGGAGTTTAAATGTATAAAAGTGCATAAAAAGAGTTGTTAGAATAAGAGTGGATGAAAATACTCCTCAAACTAGCCGTCATATTGCAGTTGGAAGGGTAAAATTATAATTTCAAAATCTGGCCATTAGGAGGAAAGGAGGAGAATTTGAAAATTTTGAATTTAAGCGGGCGGCACTGTGTCGAGGCTTGGACCTAGAGGTGTCAAATGGGCCGCCCAGCCCAAGCCCAATGGGCCTCCAACAAAACCGGCCAGGGCCAGACCTGGTAACTGAAAAACAGGCCGGATAGGGCCCGGGCTTGAAATCTAGATATATGGGCTCAGTCTAAGCCCTGGCCCTAGGCCCAATATTTAAGGTCGGGCTTGGGCCGGGCCAGGGGCCAAATTTTGTTTTGTGTAGTTTTCTTTCTATTATTGGCTATAATTATCCCTCTTTACTCATAATGTTGTTTTATTAGAGATACCACTTCCTCATGAATTTATCTGGAATTGGGAAAAAAGAATTGGTTACTACATGGGTATTTCCTTTTAAATATGTCTAGTAACTTTTATTTTGTAACGCTAAAACAATTCTTAACGGAACGTATGCAGAACGATTGTAATGCTAAAACAATTGTTAAAAGAATGTATGCAAAATGACACTAATAACATTTAGCGACAATGATCGTTATATAGAGCAAACTGTTATAGGCTACTTTTACTTTTAATAATGGGTTGACGCTCGAAAAACTTTATTGTTGATGCGCTCTTACATTTTACCATTATCATTCCTCAATGCTAAAAAGGAACTAGAGCAAAAGCGAGATGCAAAAAAATGTTTTCTTTTTGTGTGCCAATTTTTGTTGTTTTAGTAAGAGACGTGAATATGAGATTTGTCAAAATCGTGCAATCAAAGAAAATCTTGTAAGTATAATTCGAATAGTACACAAATCTCGATCTCAAAATATGTCCCAAGATTACGTTTCTTCGTCCGAAAATCTACAAAAAAATGATTGCTAATTATCCGAAGTGCGAAGCAAAAATATTCTTATAGAGACGTTTCTCAATAATATCACCATGACTCTCAAAGTTTGGGGTGTTTTTATAAATACGTAAAGTTTAGGGACATTTGTATAATTTTATAAAAAATAATTTAAAAACTATGTTTTATTGTCTTGCCACCTCCTCCTTGTTACAATGACTAAGCTAGTTAAATGTTAAAATATGGGATATGTGGATAATGGATGTCTCGGGTAGAAGATAATGAAGTGAAAAAAAAGGGAAACCTTTCCCTTTCGAGAAATAAAGAAGAACCAAGAGGTCCAAGACAGAAAATAAGAAACAGAGAAGAGAAATGAAACAGCCAAACAGGGGTCCAAATTTAGGGCCAGAAAAGGGCCCAATTTCGGGCCAAATTGAGGGCTAAAATCGGGCCGAATTTCGGGCTTTTTTAGGGCCTCGCCTGGTCCAGACCATTTTTTGGTGAAACCTTGGCCTGGTCCAAGGCCCTTTATCCACAGGCCTGCACTGTTCATTACAGGGCCAGACCAGCCCGGGCTTTTTTTGGGTCGGGTCGGGCCGCGGGCCGCCTGGCCCATATGACAGAATAACGGGCCAGGCCGGGCTGTTTTGTTGAAAAAGGGGGCTACCCCCAGTCCCAGCCATATGCCCTTCGAATCTGGGTCTGCGCCGTTCATTCTACGGGCCAGGCCGGCCTTGACCTTTTATTGGCTGAATCGGGCTGGCCTATGGGCCTGGCCCTGACACCTTTATCTTCTTTACATTGCCACAATCAGTCAACACATTTTAAACGAAGGAGCACCGCAAAAATGAATAGGGTTAACTTAGCACCAATTGTCAAAAACATAGTATATTGTCTTTAACATAGTATGGGGATAATGTCCATGTCCACCACTTCCGAGCTTTACTTTATTAGATAAATTATTTGCATATTACTTCCAACAATGTAAGGCAATTCTATGGCTAATTCTTCCACTCTTTCTTCTAATTCAAACTCTAATGAATTGAATATGACATTCCAGTTTGGTTGGAGAAAACTCAAAAGGTGAGCTAACAAAATATTTGAAGAGAATTGGCTGCATTCTAGGACAACTATTGCTTGCCTTTCTTCTGCTTTCTTTTTCGATTGTTGTTCGCCGTTATTATGGGAGATATATAGTTCAGATATTAGCAACCAGGGCAATTGGCTAAGTACGTAGATCTGCACCTGGCCACCAAGGTCACCCTCAATACCAGAGTTGTCAATGGGCCAAGCTAGGGCCGGCCTAGCGGGCCTCCAATGAAAATGGGCCAAGGCAGGGCCAGATGGATGGAAAATGGGCATAGCCAGAAATATGGGGTATATAGGCCCAGTCCAAGCCCTGGCCCTAGACCCACTCCTTGTTATTCACCTGCGTCGATGGCCAACAAGAGTACATCAAATTTGCCTATTATATAGCAATGTAGTTCATGAAGCATATGCATAAAAGTTGCCTACCGCTTCTTTATTTCTATTTCTTACCCTGTCTAATGAATGCTTGATTCTTCAGGTGGATCACTTATGTTTGGATTTTCAAGTTCTTTTCCTTTGTACTTTGTGGTAAGACAACTGACTGAAGTAATGTCAACAGAGCAGCCTTGTGATTTGGCATACGAGCTTGGAGATGGATTGTTAAATCTCCATGACTATCCAAAAGGCTTCCCAAAACCAGGTGGGGAATTTTATTTAGTAACTCATGCGTTATGGTCAATGCCAGACTTTCATATCAAAGTTGTGATTAATTTTGAATCAAGTACCCTATCTCGTAAACTTATAATATATATCCTGCCATTGACCCCTTGTAGTTACTCTACGTCTTTTGACTTGACTTTGCCATTTAAGCAAGTATTTGGGTGAACTAATGCAAATACATTGTTTCAAAAGATTGCGTGGTTCTTGCCTTTTAAATCCGCCTATCGAGTTAGTTACTTGTTTGAATTGCCCAATTGGTATTAGTCCTTTTCATATGCAGCAAAACACCCATGGCCTTTTAGTGATCTAGTTGTCATATACATTCGTCACGTTGGACCTGGGGTATTGGTGGGACAAGCATGGCAAGAAGGAGAAGCTTTGGAACAAATACCTAAGAAGTTATGAGGTGAAATCTTGACGGTGAAAGATCATTCTTTTTTAGGCAAAGATCAGTAGAAGGGAGCCTTTTGTATTTCAATATACTCTACTGGCCTTGTTGTACCAACTGCACAAATAGCTATATAATAAGGGAGTTTAATTTCTCAACCATAACTTGTATCTGTTCGAAA
This sequence comes from Escallonia herrerae, assembly GCA_033070095.1. Taxonomy (NCBI): domain Eukaryota; kingdom Viridiplantae; phylum Streptophyta; class Magnoliopsida; order Escalloniales; family Escalloniaceae; genus Escallonia; species Escallonia herrerae. The sequence continues at coordinate 75,435 of JAVXUP010003223.1, read as the reverse complement.
TAGCTATCTAGGACATGAGTTTAATTTTTGTGTGTTTGGGCCAGAACCGAGCCTAAAAGCGGGCCACTTCTGGGCTTTTTTTGGGCTGGGCCGGGCTCGGGCTTTTTCTTGAAAATTCTGACCTGGTGCAAGCCCAGGTCCAAAGCCCTATTTTTGCCGGGAGCTACTGTTCACAAGAGGGCCGGGCCAGCCCGGGCCAAAAACGGGCGGGGCCGGGCTAACCCGCGGGCCGCCTGGCCTTTTTGACATCTCTAAATACCACCATGTTATCCCTTCAGGTCAATCAGCTCCATCATGTTTATCACTTTTCCAAAAATTATAGGTTATAATTGACCCTGTGTTCCCCTAGAAGCCAACCATAGCCTTTTTGAGTTGGTGACAGACGACCTAAATTGAATATTCAAAGCGGAAGGGTAAGCTGCTTTGAATATTCACGTCTATTATCACTTTTAGCTTTGAGATGCCATTTTTGTTAATGTGGCTAAATATGTTACTAGATGTGTCATGAATGAAATCTAATCTATTATTATTATGTTTTGAGAAAACTTTGATGCACTTCTTTTAACTTAGAATGTCTATCACATTGTCACCTGGAATTTAACCAATAGATTCTCATTTTTCTATTTTGTATGTCAACATGTCCCGCTTAATTAAATCTTCCTCTCGTTTTAAATCTTTTCTATGTTTTAGACAAGTCTTATAATCTTGTAATATCCCGAACTTCGGGAGCCGGTTAAATAATCATCGGTGCTCCGAAAAATAGATGGACAATAATTTTGAACAATACTCGAGTATTAGTAGTGTAAGAGCTTAGAAAGGTTCCGGGCAAAAATGTAATTTTTGAAATTCTGGGAGCATTTTTGTAATTTTGTGAAACATTGGGGGCATAATTGTAAATTAATATTTTTGGTGATAAAATTAATAAAATGAGTGACATTATATGTCTTAGTGACATCTAATTTAATCAATAAAGATTGAGAGAGTTTTGGGGCAAAAATGAAAATTTTGTGATTTTTGGGATTATATTGTAATTATGAAGAATTTTGGGGGTTATGTTGTAAATTACGAAAGATGGCATGCTAGGTGTCAGGATTGTAGAAAAAAATGTCATATGCCGCTGCCACCACCTACTTGTTTTCCTTGCTGACTAATCAATTTAATAGTTAACTAATGGGTTAAAATTGAATTGGAAAATTAAAAAACCAAAAAAAAAGCCAAAAACCAAACAAAAGGGGGAATATCCAATGGACAGTAACAGTGGAGAGAAACAACAAACAGCAGAAAGAAAGGAACAGAGAAAAAAATGGGAAGAAACAGAACAGAGGAGGGAAAATAGGGGGGAAAAGGAAGAATTTTCAATGGTAACTCCCTTTTCTTTAATATAATTCTTCTTCTGAATTTGGGGTGAGATTTCAATCATGGGAGTTGGATATGTATTGTGTTCATGTGTGTGTTCATAGTTCGGGTGTATATATACATGTGATGAACCGTGAATATGGGGTGTAATTGTGGATTTAAGCTATGTTATTGGGTGTTAGGTATCCATGTAGGTGGTTTTTACGGAATTAGTGGTGAATTCATGGATGTATATGTGAGTTGGATCAGCCATACACTTCGGCTGGAGGTTGAAGGAGATGTGTGTGCAAAAGGTGAAATGGGAGGAGTGTTGATTTGAATAGTAGTCGTAATTGTCGCTAAAAGTGAAAATTTATGTAGGTAGTTTTTCATGAATTTTTAAAAAATAGTTAGGGCCAAAATTAGGCAAAGTTCAAAACAGTAACCCCTAATATTTTCACTAGGCCTACGTTCTGGAATGTTTCGAGAATTTTCAATGTCGGCGAAGGGCGCTAATTTGGGGTTTTGATTAAGGAAATTTATCGAATTATTTAGCATAGCAAACCAAGTTATTTTAATCTGAAAATTTTAGGAAAATCTTATTTTACTAATATGTTTCATATTATACAATTTCGTGTCATTCTGAAGGCGATAGATATTTTTCATAAAACTAACTTCCAAGAGCTCGTTCTGGACACCGGTTCGGAATTTTCTAGCAAAACTTTTGTAAAATACTTTTTAGGCCATAAATGATATCAACATACTTAAAATATCATTTTAAGATATTTTTAGAATTTTTTTTATGCCAAAAACCCCTAGGGGCATTTTGGTAATTTACCACCCGAAGGGGGGTATTTGGGTAATTCTATCCGTAAAGGGTATTTTTGAGTAAATTTATATATGGCAAGGAGATTTTAGTGTTTCTGCTTACAGAAGGTCATTTTGATGATTTAATTGCAACAGGGGGTATTTTGGTAATTTATCACCCGATGGGGGTATTTTGATAATTTTACCTGTAAAAGGTATTTTTGCATAAATTCATTTACAGGAAGGTTATTTTAGTGATTCTATTTACGAGAAGGCCGTTTTGGTGATTTAATTCTGAGAGGGGCATTTTCGTAATTTTACACCTAAAGGCATTTTAGTAATTCGGTGAGGGGAGTTTAGTTTGGGAGCATGTGTGAGTCCGTATTAAGTTATAATATTATGCTATAGACTATATTCTGATGATTTGATCATCTAATTTAGGTTAAAGCTAAAGACTTCCGGTTAGAATAAATTAGCTGCTGATCCAGGTAAGAGATTCTATCTGAATCCTGAGTAAAGACTTTCGTCCGAACCCTTATTTTGATGACTGGTACTCGTAAGTACTCCTTTGATTTACTTATGACTAATGTTGAACTCTGAGGTATGAATTGAGATCAGCATGTTATTACCCAGGAAACCCCAATATTAAACCTAAATAGGTTATTTAGAAATCTTGTGATACTCACATGTTATTGCATGCTGAGCGAATTTGATAATCCTATGTTATTCTTATTTGTCATCGCTATTTGTTTGGACTCTATTATTTTGATACAAGTTGCATTGCTTGCCTTAAAAACCTTTCATTGAGCCTTAAAACGTTTATGGAAACTCTTATCGATGCTGATTATCTATCACCCATCAAGCATTGAATAAAATGTGGTATTAACGAATTATTGTCATTCTGTACATTGACATGAGATGGTGCGTTGGTGTGGGCTAATACCTTGATGGACTAGTCGGTGCATTGGTGTGGGCTAGTACCTTGATGGACTAGTCGGTGCATGGTGTGGGCTAGTACCTTGATGGACTAGTCGGTGCATTAGTGGGGGATGGTACCTTGATGAACTAGTCGGTGCATTGGTATGAGCTGGTACCTTAATGGACTAGTCTGTGCATTGGTGTGGGCTGGCACCTTAATGGACTAGTTGATATATCCATTGCCTGCATCGTATCTAAAAATTTTCTTTGATATCTGATTGAACTAGTTATGATTCGTTTGAACTCCAAAAAATTTATCACTGAATTGCATGTGTGAATTATTCCGTAATTTCTGTGTATTAGAGGATTTGGTGTGATTGGTGTGGGTAGAAATGACTGGAAAAGTATGTCTGAATGATTTCGTGGTTATGTTGAAATCCCTTGAGAACTTTTTGTGGTACTTTGGAAGTGATCTTTTACTGATCATTTGGAAACCATCGTGATTGTTATTGTTATTTTAGTATCTATTGATGATGGAGTTTGATCATTTTGGAAATATATGATTTCTTCAAATTGTTTGGGGTATTTTGAAAATCGTTGTCAGTTGGACCCCTTTGATAATTCTTTTTGTAGTCCTTGTACGACCTTACTAAGCTCTTAGCTCATCCTTCGTTTGATTCTCTTCTGCAGGTGATGATAAGTTGTAGCAAGTTCAGGAATGGATTAGAGTTTGTGTGAGGTTCTGGTAAGCCCGCCACTACAGTATGTGAGACCCCTGCGTGGGTCGGGACTGTCACCTTGTTTTATAAAGACTCGGGTTGTAAAGAACCTAGGTTTTAATAGACCAAGTTTAAACAGTTCTGTAAACTTGTATTGAAGAATTTGAGTTGGTATCGGATTAAATGTTTTGAAGTATGTGTTAGTGAACATGATCTGACAGATTTGCTATGATCCAGTAGGTTAACGTTCCAAGAGTTAAGGGGAGCAGAGCTCCGGATTCCCGAGATGTTACAATTCTCCAACAATTTTTTTTGTGTGTAACAAAACTAGTCCCCCTCCTTTTTATTTCATTATAAGTCATATGTATAGCTTTCATATTCATGAGAACTAGTAAAAAATCACTTTCATATAAATAATAATTTCCCAAAAAGGGTGGAACCAAAATAGATAGAGCTTGACTAATATTTTGTCATTTTAAATTGAAAACCAAATTTGAGTAGCAGCAGTGTGAAAGAAATGAAATCTGAGGCCAATGATTCTGTAACCCAGTGGGTAACAAAATTAAAGGAAAGCAAAATTGGGAGACAAAAGCAGCTCGTTTCGCTCTAGTACGTGAATGACAACGATTCACCATGGACCGGTCAATCATTCAGCTATTTTGAAGTGCTTGAGTCGGAGAACGTCCATGTTGGGATTCTTAAAGTTACGGTACTTTTCGCGAACCATAATACTTCCCCAGTTAAATGCTCTATACTTCGCTGGATTCTGCTCATTTGTTAGCTCCTCAATAGGCTCCATCACCACGTAGTATGCTGGGTTGAAGAAAAATGGAATCGAAAATCGTTCTCTTTCCGAGTTAACTTTGGCCCTATGCACCAAACTTGCATACCTCTTGTTACTCCAAACCTATGTACAGTGGGAAGAGTGCTACAGAAAGTTAGTAATGGTGGAAATCAGTTAACTATTGTTTAGTTACTGTTCTGTATTTTTTTTATGATACTTCGCAAGAACATAAAAAGCCAAATGATAAGGTGGGCAAAGGGAAACCTCAAGCATGTCGCCAATGTTTATGACATAGGCATTGGGGACAAATTTGACCGGAATCCACTCTCCATCAAATGTTCGCTGTGCTTCTAAACCTCCAGCATCATCTTGAGAAAGAATGGTCAAGGCACCAACGTCTGTGTGCTCGTGAGTGCCAAGAGTCAACTTAGGAGTGGGGCAAGGGGGACAGTGAATGAGCCGGCCCATGCTAGTGTGGTCCTTGAGAAACCATTCAAACTTTGCCTTGGTAATCCTAAGCTTATGGAGATGAGCTCCATCAACCTGAATGAAAGCTTTTCCATTTCTTGACCATATTCTTCGCATGCTTCCCTGGTAATTACATCAAGTATTTAGATCACAGGTGACAGTAGTTACAAGCGAGAAAAGCTAAGCACAACCTAAAAAAAACCTTGCTGTTCACTTTAATTTAATTGCAATAGGATTGTAGGACTATACAAACTATCTATGTACCTGAAGTCAGCAGGGTATTCAGGCCAAGAATGAATGAGCTCCCTTGGCGCCATATCATCGAGATCGTACGACAAGGGCGTTGCAGTTTGTTTCTCCAAGGGAAAATCAAACACCCCTTTCCAGTTGTCAACATTCTTGGCGAACTCTTCGTATCCATAATCATACGGCTTCACACTACCGAACTGGGCAAAGAACTTCTTCATTGCCAGCTTTTTCATTGCCAGCTCGAACTTGGCATGGAGCTGCAGCGGCACCCCATGGTTTTAAAGAAGAACACAACACTTTGTATTTTCTCTCCCAAGCTGAGGAGAGAAAGAGAAGTTATCACTATTTATAGGTGTGTGTACATCTGAGATTAATGTTATGGAATTATAGTTAAGGAAATCAATTACAAAGATATACAAGAAATGTACACATACCAGTGGTTTGCTTTTTGGCAGACCAAGATATACAATTACCTCAGAGAAATGTACACATACCAGTGGTAGACCTCCTGGTAATAGGACACCCGGCCCAATCAGCATCAGAAAAAGCATCAAGTTCAAGGGAACTTTGACATAGCGCCTTCATTCCATAATCAAGTGTGCCACCGACATACCGGAGAATGCGCTTAACAGCTTGGTAGTGACCAACAATGGGAGCTTGCATGAATTGACACACAAAATTGACCGAATAAGAAAGATCAGGCCGAGTGAATGTAAGGTACTGAAGAGCACCAATGATGCTCCGATAATGGGTAGGATCCGGATATGGATTCCTCTCGAGGATGTTGTAGAACAAACTTTTATTGCCATAGGTGTTGAGATCGGTTTGCAACCAATGATTTGAGCTCGTGTTAAAATATATTGAGCGTATTTTGATTGACACAAAAATAGTCCAGAATCTGAAGAGTGGACCTCAACACCGAGGAAATAATGGAGATGACCAAGATCCTTGATAGCAAATTCATTACCTAGTTCCTGAATGAATCATTCCAGAAATTCCAGAGTGTCACCAGTGAGAATCATATCATCTACATAGACAAGAAAGAGTAGGGTGCCTCTTGTAGAGTGACAAATAAATAGAGATGGATCCGTTACACTACAAAAAAATCCAAGATTAAGTAGAAATATGCTCAATCTTTCGAACCATGCACGCAGAGCTTGTTTAAGTCCATAAAGGGCACGCTTCAGACGAAAAACATGAGAGGGAAAATTGGGATCGTGAAATCCTGGCGGTTGCTCCATGTAAACTGAGGTGGAAAGGTAGCCTTGAAAGAATGCATTTTTCACATCAAGTTGCCAAATTTTCCAACAATGAATAGTGGCAACTGTAAGAATGGAGCGGATGCTTCCAGGTTTGACGATAGGGGAAAATGTTTCCAAAAAATCCACTCCAAAATCTGATTAAATCCGTTAACAACAAGTCGAGCCTTTAGCTTCTCAATACTCCCATCTGGCTGCAATTTCGTTTTGAAAACCCATTTGCTACCAATAACATTCATATCGCGAGTTCATGGAATAAGATCCCATGTTTGGTTATCATGAAGAGCACTAAGCTCTTCATGCATAGCAGCTTTCCAGCCAAAGTGCTTTAATGCAGAATTATATGTCTTTGGTTCCATAGGAACCTGTGGTGATGATTGCAAAATATGTAGGCTGGCATACCTCGGATTGGGTTTAACAATTCCATGCTAAGATCGTGTTACCATAGAGCGAGAAGGCATAATTTGCACAACAACTTGATCAGGAGAATTGTCAACATCTTTTATCGCAGTGGATGAAGGTGTGCTACTATCATTTAGCATGGTGTTAGATTCGTTATTTGACAAAGATGAAGAATCATGAATAGATTGTTCTCCTGGCGATTGAAGTGCAGGTTCTCTAGCCTTTGGCATGACATAATCTTCTGCATTTTGTTGGATCCTTGAAGTAGGCTCAAGGTGCTGATCTCCAATGGGATATTGTGGTGCAATAGTATCACACGTTATAGAAGATGTTGCATTAGTGTTACCTGCAAGTGGACAATTAGAAGTAGTAGTGGGAGGTTACAACCACTTCTTATATTATGTAATCTCCCCCTGAGTCTATTGGCTTCCATACAAAGAGGTTGGAGTTTTATATGGAAAACATGTCTCATCAAATACCACATGCCGAGAGACATATACACGTCTAAATATAGGATTAAGACACTTGTAACCTTTGTGTTTTATGATGTATCCAAGGAAAACACATGGTATAGACTTGGGTTCAAGTTTATTTTTCTTGTAATCACCAAGATATGGAAAAATTTTGTAGCCCAAAACACGTAATGAAGAGTAGAGCAGTTGGGATGCTGACCAAACAACCGGAAAAATGGGGATTCCATGTTCAGTCTTTGAGTAGGCAATCGATTTATCAAAAATACTGTTGTAGCAAAGCATTCAGCCCAAAATCTAGCAGGCAAGCTTGCATGAAACATCATAGTTAGTCCCAACTCTGTCACATTACGGTGCTTTCTTTCAGTAACCCCATTCTGTTGAGGCGTTTTAGGACAAGCTAAATGGTGTTGAATGCCAAGGTTAGCAAGAAGTGACAAGAACTTCTTGTCACCAAACTCTCCTCCTTCATCAAGCTAAAAAATCTTGATTTGCTTATTGAATTGACACAACAAAGTTTTGAAAATGAATAAAACTTTGCAAAAAATCAGATTTCCTTTTCAACGGATAAAACCATGTAAAGCGAGTGTGCCCATCAACAAATTTAACCTAGTATTTGTAATTTGCAATGGATAAAACCGGTGCTGGACCCCATAGATCACAGTGGATTTTCAGGAAAGGCTGGTCACGATGTTCATTAGATTTAAGAAAAGGAAGTCTCCAAGATTTTCCCATTTGGCAACTGTCACAAATCAAATCAAGATCATTATTGGAACACAAGTCTATGAACTTTCGACGAGACAAGAAATTCACAACTCTATACTGAGGATGTCCAAAGCGTTGGTGCCACCCTTCTTTATTTGTCTTACGAAATCGATTTGAATAAAGTGATGTGTGACCTGCATCCAAGGCATACAATCCTCCCTTCCCTGCCCCAGTTGCTATTACTGTGCGGGTGAATCTTTCCCTAATCACAAATCCATTTCCATCAAATTCAAAGATGTAAGGCATATCGGTAGTGAATTGACGAACAGATAATAAGTCCTTCTTTATATCCGGAACGTAAAGGACATTTTTTAAAGGTATATTGCTTTTGCCAGATTTCACACTAGAATCACCATTATGAGTAATATCAAGACTTTGATTATTTCCAACCATAACCCCATCTTTACCATTATATGGCCAAAGTTATGTAACTTACCAGACTTTTCAGTTATATGATTTGTGGCGCCAGTGTCTGGATACTACTCTAAATCTTGGTTATCTCCAATTTGAAATGATGCCAATGCTTCAGGAACATCTTCTACTTGATATGAATGGTTGAAATGATTGAAGCATTTCAGTGATGTGTGATTCTTACATCCACAAATCTGAGATGTGACAGGAGCCTTGTTACTGTTGTCTTTCCTTTGTGTGTGAGGCTGATTTGGTTTGGAAGCGCCTTCATTTTGTCCAGCTTTCGTGTTCCTTGCATTAATTTGAGCACGACCGCTACCACCACTCATATTAGCATTATTACCATGAACTAGATCTTTGCCCTTGGAACCAAACTTGCTGAAGGCATTTGCATTTCTCTTGTTTGCATCCCCATTTGTCCTTTGCCCGTAGTAAGCCAATTGGGGTCAACCAAATGGTTCAACTTTATGAGTGAGATTGCGGGCTTCATGAATTTATAGAAGTGGAATAATATCATTATAAGACGGTACATGTGGTTTGAGCATTGTTGTTACAGAATTCTCATATCCATGACCAAGCCCTTATAATAACCAGAAAACCTTATTTTTGTCTAGAACAGTCTGAACTATAGCAGCAAGATTGTCGCATATGGACTTGAACTTACCAATATACTCATTGATGGAGTTTGTACCTTAGCGAAGCATAGTCATGTCTTGAACTAATTGAAATTCTCTTTCTTCAGAGTCTTGTGCAAATGCTTCTTCTAACGCTTTCCAGACTTCGCCAGCAGTGGCGAGTCCTACAACAAGACCAAGCACCTCTTCGGATAATGTGCCTGTGATCCATCCTCTAAGAAGTCGATCAGATCTTCGCCAAGCAATGAACTCAGGATTTGGTACTTCATTTTGTCCTTCAGCAGCAGTGCCTTCAGAAGCGAGAATTGTTACTTTGGCCATCATCTATTCACCGTCAAGGAAGCCCTGCATGTCTTGCCTTTCAACGAGGGCCAAAATCTGTGTTTTCCACAGTAGATAGTTGCTCGGAGTGAGGCGTAGAGAAACAAATTTTCTCACAATGAGAGTTGCTGGATAAGGATATTTGACTGTAACAGAATTTTCCATTGAGAGGGTGAGAAAAAAAAAGTTAACGGTATCTCTTTCTAATTCTTCACCGAAAGACACTTGATACCATAAAGAAGAACACAAAACTTTGTATTTTCTCTCTCAAGGTGAGGAGAGAAAGAGAAGTTATCACTATTTATAGGTGTGTGTACAATAGAGATTAATGTTAAGAAGCTATAGTTAAGGAAATCAACTACAAAGATATACAAGAAATACATGTTTAACAAAAGGAACATGTGCAAATCATTTCAGCCCATGATTGTGTCCTTCATCTCTGCCCTTCTTCTTTGTTGTTACTGATTTCTTGGAGATTCAGTAGATTGTCCTTCATCTTTGCCGTTCATCTTTGTTGTTGCTGATCTCTTGGAGATTCAACAAATTCATCGCTATTAAGTGTACCACTTTGAAATGCTCCCCGCTTTTCGCATGCATCGCCAATCTCGGCTACAATAGCTTCAGTGCTGCGGGAGAGGTCAATGACCGGGAAGTCATTGGCTGGGGTGGATGTTGCAATACACTCTGCCATGGCTAGGAATACTTTTTTTGTAATGGAAAACGGAGGAGGGTTAAATGGTTGTGAAACTTTAGCTACGAAATCCAAATTTGTTTCATGTACGAGAAACAAAAGCTCATAGAGAAGACCTTATATAGTGGCAAAGTTGTAAGCAGTTTTTCAATTACATATATTGTCATCATATTGACCACATGGGTCCAATGTCTTTGCGTGTACCATTTAATTAAGTGCCACATAGGTCAAAATCTGTGGTCACATTGGAAATATATAAATGTTCTGAAACATTTTTAAGTCCGAAGAATAGTAGACTTGATTTTATATTATTTCCCACGTTTATTTTCTTGATTTGATATGAATTCAAAATTAATAGTCATTTAGAACGAGAGAAATGTTGCATAGTAACCAAGGAATATCCCATCTGCAGCCTAGCGAGAAAATTGTATTAGGCGTCTTTTAAAACATAAAACTCGTTAACGAGTTGTGAAGAATGTAGTCGTTGTCTTGTATGCTGAAAAAACTTGCTCAACAAGTTCATTCACCATTCATTAGCGAACAAAGTGCATCCGCATTCAAATATGAGCAAACAAGTTCTTCCATATTGACAGGTATGAGTCACATATTCAACTTTTAGTGGAGCTACCGTTCAGAGTCGCTCAAGTTCATCTGCCATATCGACAACTTTGATTCACAAATGCAACTTTCAGTGGTTTTTTCCGTTAAAGTTGATTTGTCGAGAAGATAACCAAATGAAGTTAAAAAAATTACACAGGGCAAAAAAGTACCATGGGATGAATATTCATTTTTCGTATAGCTCATAGCATGAAATATCTCACAGAATTCATGTTTCTGGCTCCACACTTTTTCGCCTAGAGCATCGCAAAATATATCTAAAAGATGGTAAATTTAGCTGTAATTGTCAAAGATGGCATTGGTCACTTAAAGACACTTGACTGGTTTTAATGAAGTTAGAAAATCACTACGAGGAGTACGTTGAAAAAGTTTTACCCAAGTGAGACTCTAAGCCAATAACCTGAAATTTCTCCAAGGGTTTCCATCAACCTCAAGGGGTTGGCTTAGTGGCTAAGGAGGTATATTCCCTACCTTAACTTCCTGGAGGTGTACCCTAAAGATCACCTGAGGAGGGGACTTAGGCCCTGTTTGTTTCATGGAATATACTTCACAGAAAATGCTTTCCGAAAAATGCTTTTCCGGAGTATGCTTCCCAAAAATTACAGTTTCTGAAAACGTTTTCATAAAAAAAATTTCCTCTGTTTGGGTGTCATGCAATGATACAAATATTTATAACAAAAAAATATATGTTTTTTATTGTTTCCGCTGTTTGGGCATATCTGTGTGTGGGGTGGGTGGTGGGTATGGGGGTAGGGGGTGGTGTGTATGGGGGGTGTGTGTGTGTGTATGGGGGCGTTTGTGTGTGTGGACCCACGGGCGTGCATGTGTCGGGGGTGTGTGTGTAGGGCGGGTGGGCAGGCAGGCAGGAGTGCGTGTGTGTGTGTCTGGTGGGCAGGCAGGCGCACGTGTGTGTGTGTAGGGGTAATGTGCCCGCGCGCGAGCGTGTATGGGTGGGCTGGTGGGTGTGTGTGTGCGTGTGTGTCGGGGTGTGTGTGTGTGTGTAGGTATGTGGGTTCAGTAGTCCGGATAATGACTTACCGAGTTTTAAACGGTATGTGATTTTCCAACATTTTGTTCTTCAAAATAAGTTGATTGAAAATCATTTTTCATTGAAAAATCTTATACATGAACCAAACACCGGAAACCTTTGTCGGAAAACGATTTCCATGCGCCAAACACCGAAAAATACGAAAAACCTTTTCCGAAAACGATTTCCTTGAAAGAAACAGGGCCTTTTAGTCTCACTTGAAGGTAAAGCTTACCCGGAAATACCCTTTATAGTCCTACCCAAGAAAAAATCATGAGTTTTCATCAGACATTGGGTCGCAATTGGATTGGCTAACAAGGGCAAGGTTTTCTTTCCCATTTTGGAGAGGTAAACAACCAAAAGGCTGGCCCTATTCACATGCGACCAATTATTGCTTATTCCAGCCTGCCTTAGATGACACGACAATATGCGTGGAAACCGTTCATGGATACTCTGGAAATACTCGTGTTTGCACCAATTATTGCTTTTTCCAACCCGCCTTATTTTATTCATTCCAACCAAATATTTTCATATAAGGTTGGACGGAAGGCGTGGCGAAGATAATGTGACGTCCTAAATTAGGACGTCACATTGTTGAGGTTTTCTTATTTTTCCCTTGAATGTGGAAACCTTTGCGAAGTGTGTTGGTTTCCATTAGGCGTTGCTTGGCAAGTGGTGGTTCATGTTTGATTATATGATTTGAAATTTCCTCATGCGGTAGTATCTTCGGTGTAGTTCCATTTGTGGATAGTGTTATTGTCAAATTAAATAAGTGTTCGAAATATTTTTAAAAAAGAAAACACATATATTATATTAGCGAGCTCCCAAGAAAAAACTAAATAAAATTACAAGAGGTTATTCTTACTATACGAAATACCATTAAGGGTTCAAGGGATCTACCTTGAACATTTAAAAAAAAGGATATTATCATTCGATCAAGGCCGGACTAGGTCGTTCTATTTATGATGGTCCGAGCCCTTACGGAATGCCGATGTAATAAGTCCCAACACGTTGCCTTCTGGACACAACATACCAGGGCTTTGACGATATCATTTTCAAATCTCGTTGAATTTCGCAGTGGTACGGTGGTGCTGTCCCAGTTGGCATTGTGGGTGGTGCGCTTATAAAGGGTTGGTAGTGAGTCCCCTCATTGTAAAGTGATCATAACTGGGGTTCCAAGTCTTGGATGTTGGGGAGAGAAGCTAGTTATGTAATACCCCGGATTTTCGGCTACTTTTGTAGGTAATAATTTAAAAATTATACTGATTTGAATTAAGTAATGGATCATAGAGAGAATTTTTTTGGAGTCCTTTTAGTGACAAAATTAATATTTAATGGTCTTAGTGGCTAATGTGATTAGATTAAGTATTATTTAAACAAAGATGAAGAATAAGAAGTGATTTCGACTTGGATTAGGATTTTAAGTCATATTGTGATTAAGTTAGTTGATTATATTAAGTATTATTTAAACAAAGAAGAAGAAGAAGAGATTTCGACTTAGATTAGGATTTTAATTCATATTGTGATAAAATTAGTAATAAGGACTTTTACTTGTGATATAATTACACTAGTAATAAGGACTTTTTGTTGTGTTATAAGTACACAAGAATTTGGGATTTCAAGTCACATTAGAATTGGATTAACAAACTATATAAGGAGGAAGAAGACATGAAGAGTCATAAGAGTCTTCTTATTTTTAGAGACAAAGGAGAGAAAAGAGAAAAGAGCAAGTGCATTCTATTGGGTATTCAAGCAAAAAAGGTTGGAATGGGTCTAAGATCAAGAGGAAATTTTTGACATTAGATTCGTTACTTTGATGTAAGGGTTTTTATGTCGTCTTTTCGTTTTATACACGAGAATCTTTGCGTTTTCGTTTGATTTCAAAATTGAATTTGCTTCCGAGCCTATCATTGATCGTTATGCTTTTTGTAACGTTATCAATGATCTTATTTAACTGTCTTATAATTTGCGTTAAAGACAGTTCTCATGTGATTTATAAAAATCTTTGTTCCTTATATCGTAAAAGGTCTTTCGCAATTAATTAGTACTTCTCGCCGTTCTCTATTCACAGCCAAAATGGTTGTCTTTCAAAGATCCAAGGCCACGTGTTTCTTTTCTATTGGTTCTTGACATTTTATTTTATAAATTTCAATGATGACACTTTATCTCGATTTGCTTCAACCGTGTAAAACGAAACAACCCCCCACCTTTCTGCCACGTGTCAAGTTTTTTGTGGCCCTTTGGTTATTGATAATCTTCTTTAATTCTCTCGATTTTCATACTTTTATGTTTTCACCAAAAACTTTCTTTTGACGATATCTATTTCATCCGTGCTCCGATGGAATTAATTCTCGTTTCGTTGAACTCGTATTTTTGTTTTCTTCAGTTTGAATCTATAATAACTATTTTTGGCCTTCGAATGAATATTCGATATATTTATCAAATTACTTTGTGGGTGATATTTGTGTTCGAAAGTCACTTTTAATTATCGTGACTTATTTGTGACGCGCCGGCTACGATATTCGACATGGTATAACCATGATTTGTGATACTTAATAATAAGCAATTTGTGTATGTGACACCCACAAGTTTTGAAAAATATATTTTGATATTCGACTTATTGGTTATGTAACCCTTTTTTGAGTTGATTTGTTATTCGTTTGTGAATCGATATTCAACTTATTGGTTATACAACCCATTTTTCTGTCGCTTCTGTTATTCGCTTGTGAAATTCGATTGAGTTATCTGAATTCTTATTTATTGATTCTATTCAATAACTCATATTTATTATTCGTTTTTGGTCACTTTTCGTATTCGTTTGTGAAATTTGACTGAGTTATCTAAATTTTTATTTATTGGCTCTACTCGATAACTCATATTTCGTATTCGTTTTGGTCCTCTGTGTGTAAAAACTTTTACTGAGCAATTCGTGCTCATCCCTTTATTTTTCGTTTCATTTCCCTTTCAGGCCAAAAGTAGCACGAAGGGCGAGATATTAGTACAGCGGTTGGAATTGTTCTGGTTTTTGATATTGAGAATAGAGCTTATGATTTCTTTAGACCAAAAATCGGTTAGTTGATTTATTTTCTTTTGGGCTCAGATATTTAGTCTGAGAGATTTGTAATAAAGTTTTGGATTATTTTTGGGAGTTAAGTTTTGAGATACAAATCATTTTGTTTGTTGTATTTTAGATGCTGTGCTCTACCATTAAGGTTGTTATGTTTTGGACAGGATTGAGTTATGGTTTAAGGACGTGTTCAGACCCTCGGGTTTGGGGCGTTACAAGTTACCTTTTTGACTATAGAGAGAGGGGTCTAGAACAGATTTATTTTATATTTGTATTCAAAAATTATGAATTTTAGATCCATCAAGGTGAGTTATTTGATGTTATTTGTACTTTTTACTTTAAGTTTATTTGTTCTTAGAAAATAACTTAGTTACTCATGTAACTAAGAGGATAAATTTTTCTGTGGCACTCTAGGAAAGTAGGTTAGCTACTCTTGTAACTAACCATCATTCTCCAGATTAACAAAAAAAAAAACCCACATTCTATACTTTGTACTTTTTTCCCCAAAAAAAAAATATTTTAAAAGTTTCACTCTAAGCCATTTAAGTTTTATTTTTGACGTTAGAGTACTTTTAGCAACCAGAAATTAATCAACTTCAAAGGGAATTTGTACATCACTTCTTAAGAAGAAAAAAGGGATTTACATGTGTTGCCATATACATATGTCCATGTTATAAGTTGAAAAAATAATAAATCTGTTTCCACTTATGTGATTCACGAGCGTCATCACGGTCACATATAGCACACTACTGAAACATGTTAATCAGTCAACACATCTCGCACAATCAGTCAAGAAATGCTTTTCCTTTTACTTCTTTTCTTTTTCTTTTCAAATCGAGCTCGTAAAACCAACTAATATTTTGTCGTAACCACTATCTTCTTCTTCCAGAAGTTGTACTCCGCCGGCTTTGAAAATCAGATATGAGGCCAATAATTTCTGTAGCCCAGTGAATAACAAAATTAAGGCAAGACAAAGTACGCAGACTTTAATTTATAAATTTTATTAAACATAGAAGTCGAAGTTCAAACAATGATTATACTAAGAAAACAATAACTGATTAAGGCATTGCAACAAGGGAACTGTATTTCCCTGGCACCACGGAACTGTAGGCTCGTCAATCATTTGGCTATTTTGAAATGCTTGAGTCGGAGAACATCCATGTCAGGGTTCTTAAAGTTACCGTACTTCCGCGAACCGTAGTACTTTCCCCAGTTAAATGCCCTATATTTGGCAGGGTTTTGCTCATTTGTTAGCTCCTCAATAGGCTCCATCACCACGTAGTACGCTGGGTTGAAGAAGAATGGAATGGAAAATCTCTCTCTCTCGGAGTTGACCTTTGCCCTATGCACCAAACTCACATACTTCTTGTTACTCCAAACCTGGAAATAAACAATAAACATATGCCGTAAAGAGTTAGCTAGTGGTGAAAACAAACTTGTTTAACAACTGTCTTTTTTTATTGTGCAAGCACTTGAATTAAAGATTGTGGACTCGATGAATGGCACCTCAAGCATGTCTCCAATATTTATAACATAAGCTTTGGGAACAAATTTGACTGGAATCCATTCTCCATCAAATGTTCGTTGTGCTTCAAGACCTCCAGCATCATCTTGAGAAAGAATGGTCAAGGCACCCACATCTGTGTGCTCGTGAGTACCAAGAGCCAGCTTTGGAGTGGGGCAAGGGGGACAGTGAATGAGCCGACCCATGCTAGTGTGGTCCTTGAAGAAACCATTCAAACGTTGCCTTGGTAATCCTAAGCTCATGGAGATGAGCTCCATCAACCTGAAAGAAAGTTTTTCCATTTCTTGACCGTATTCTTCACATGCCTCCCTGTTGATTGAAATCAACTACTATTTAGATCACGTAGATGACAATTGGTACAAGCAGCACAAAAGCTAAACACAACTTGAAGAAGATCTTACTTTTTTGGTTAAACTGTTATAAAATTAACGCAAAGCGTACCTAAAGTCAGCAGGATATTCAGGCCAAGAATGGATGAGCTCCCTTGGTGCCGCCGTATCATCGAGATCGTAAGAAATGGGCGTTGCAGTTTGTTTCTCCAAGGGAAAATCAAACACCTCTTTCCAGTCGTCAACATTCTTTGCGAACTCTTCGTACCCATAATCATACGGCTTCACAGCACCGATATCCTTCCTCAACTTCCTCTTCTCCTCTGTTGGCTGGGCAAAGAACTTCTTCATTGCCAGCTCGAACTTGGCATGGAGCTCCAGCGGCACGCCATGGTTTATCACTTGAAATGCTCCCCACTTTTCGCATGCATCGCCAATCTCCGCCACGACAGCTGCAGTGCTGCGGGAGAGGTCAATGACCGGGAAGTCATTGGCTTGGGTGGATGCTGCAACACACTCTGCCATGGCTAGGAGGAAACTGTAGTGAAAACTTTAGATACGAAGTCCAAATTTGTTTGATGTACGAGAAACAAAAGCTTCTAGAGACGACCTTATATAGTGGGAAGAGTTCGGAGAAGTTTTCCAGTAACATAAATTATCAATATATGGAGCACATGGGTCAAATATATTTGCGTGTGACATTTCATTAAGCGCCACATAGGTCCAAACCTGTGGTCCTCGTTACCATATGCGTCACATTGTAAATGTATAAAGCTTCTGGAGGAGAACAGACTTGACTGTATATTCTTTCCCCCTTTTTTTGGTGAGAGTTATGGGATTTAGAGCACTAGAGCATGATAATTAGACTCAAAATGAGCGTTAGGTGCCTCTTAGAATGAGAAAAATATTGTAAAGTAGCCTTCGGATATCCCTTCAGCAGCAAACCGAGAAAATTGAGCGTTAGGCGTCTTTTAAAATGTAAATTAACCTAGCGGGGAACAGTGGAGGTGCTATCTCTCGTGCTTAATAAATTTGCTCCGCAAGTTTATCGACCATTCATTAGCTAACATAATCCATCCGCTTTCATATATGAGCAGAAATGCTCTTCCTAGGTTTGGGTCACAAACTGCAATTTTGTGACTTAGATCGATTAACAAAATTTCACGGACCATAAAATTACCACGGGACGTAGATTGAAGATTGTTTTTCGTATAACGAATAGCATAAAATACATCACGTATTTCATTTTTCTGGCTCCACGTTTCCTCAAGTAGAGCAGAGCAAAATATATTGACAAGATGGTAAATTTAGCAGTAACTTCCGAAGATGGCATTGACATCACCTAAAGACACTTGACTGGTTTTAGTAAAGTCAGAAACTCACTGCAATGAGTACGTTGAAAAAATCTTACCCAGTGGGAGTATAATCCAACAACCCTATAAACTTCACAATTGATTTCCATCGAGAACAATGCTCATAAAGTATACTCCAACAACCCAATAAACTTCACAATGGGTTTCCATCGAGCAAAAATGCGCATAAACTATACATCCTCACGTTGACGCCATCATTGGGTTTTGAAAAACAATCATTTTTCCATTTTGGAGAGGTACCAAAAGGCTAGCCCTATTCACATGCGACCAAAGTTGTCATGATGACAAAATGCGTGGAATTCGTCCTTGAATACGCTGGATATAGTCGTTTTTGCACCAATTATTGCTTCCAATCTGCCTTATTGTATCCGTTCCAACCAAATCTTTTCATACACGGTTGGACGGAAGGAATGTAAGAGATAATGCGACGCCCTAAATTATTGTGGGGCAATTATGCCAACTCCAGCTCCACCTCCAGCTCCGGCACCAGCTCCATCAGTGGGCTTTTCATATTTCCTTTGAATGTGGAAACGTTTAGAAAGTCTGTTCATTTCCATTGGGCGATTTAAATTGTTTTCATGCGCCTGTGTTAGCGTCGCATTAAACATGTGCAAAGTTCAAGATAAATATCTGTACAAGGATGGAGCCGGCATATATAGTGAATGAAGTTTTTAAACTAGGTGTGTATTTGTAGCACAGTGGCACATTTTTCCTGCCATCTCCCGATAGCAACTCGTGTCATCTGATTAATTACAAACAACAAATTATTACGACAACACCTCTATTGTACAACCAACACGTCTGGATACAACAAAATTACTTAGCGTAATGTTGGCATGTGATGCGTAATATTCAAATCTTCTAAGCAGGATTTAAGATAAGTTACTCAAAAATGGTTCTTAAACTTTCATTGTTCATGGGTTCAAGTAGTTCATCTGCACAATTAATTGGAGACGGAAGAAAGGGTTTAAAAATGTAAAAGGCTATCCCCATTTGTTTACCGGAAGCACAAGTACGCCATCGCATTGTGAGATAACTTCCCATGCTTGTCAAATGCATATTGTACAGTTCCAATAGTACAAATCCCCAGTAGCCACCACCACCGCCATCATCAATAGGCGGAACTGGTAGTTTAAGGTTGGTGTTGAGGCTGTGATGGTGTTGGTGTTGGTGGTGGTGGAGGATGGCAATGCGGTGATTCGGTGGCGATCGTGGGTGTGGCTTTATTGGTGGTTGAGGATAGTGTTGCAGCGTAATGTGGGCCTGGCATGGTGGTGAAGAAAAGACCCATGGTGATTTTGTGGTCGAATGACAGCTGTTTAGTCACGATATGACCAAAGGAGATGATATCTGAGGTGTTTACTGGTGGCTATGGTTGCTGGGGTTAGGGCCATGGTGGTACGGTGGCAGGGGTGGTTCTTTGTGGTGGCATGAGGTGGTACCATGGTGGAGCTGTTACAAGGAGAGAAAGGGGGAGCAGTGATGTGATGTTGTCGAAATGGTACATGAACGGTGCTAATGTTTCACTCTTTTCAGACATTGGGTGAAAGTTGGCCGGAAAAGGGTATAGATGTCTCAAACCAAACTATGCTACGTATTATACATAGTTAGGTGATTCATTAGTATATTGATAGATCCTTAATTTTCACTGTCTTTTAGTAAACAAGTATCTCGTCATGAAGGCTATATCGTCAATGAGTTTAGGTTTAACGGAAAAGATGATGACCTAACTTAACAAACTCAAAATAGTGGAGTCTTGGTCAACGACGACTGCTATGATGAGAATTGCATGGATTTTATACATATCTGGATGATATTGTTGAGCTAACATATCTGTGTAGCTAAAATTACTTGATAATGTATAAGTGTACATGATTTGATATTACATGTACTAAAGGAATGCGTATTAGCTCACAAGGGATTGTACTGTCAATATTAAGTTAAGACTTGCATCAGATCAACTGTTTGTGTTTGCTAGTCAAGTTACATCCACGCCGGTGGCTAGGCCCTCGACATTGCCTGCTGATGACAAGGCAAATACCATGATCATCCAACAGGCTTGATCCTAGCAGTAGCCGCAGCCCCAGGCGAAGAACTCCCAGCCGCACGCTGGTTCTCCTCCTTCAATGGGTTCGACGACATTAGGTATATTTGATATTAGCATATAGTCATCATGCCTACCTTATATTTAAATTATATTTGAATTGCAATAATGTTGAAATTTTGTAGGATCTCATCAAGCCCGTGGACCCACATGCAGAGTGTGTATCGATCCCTAACAAAACCATAAGTAAAAAATCACATAATTGTAGTACTTGACACTTTAATTATTGCGATAGTTTTTACTATTCACTTATTTAATGATATTCTTTATCAGGATCCTGAGTTATGTAATTGGCCATGCATTGTAGGAGGAGGCCCTATGGGATAAGTGGCTGTTAGGGTTTGATAAATTTTTAGCTCATATTTGTTTAATTAGTACCTTATATGTAAACTAATCATACTGATTATGTAATTGGATGCATTGTAGGAGGACTTTGAGTTTGAGTCACATAAGCAGCAGACACTAAGGAAGATGACTTTTTTTGCCTACAAAAATTACAGGCGATGGCTACACAACGCATCGGAGCGGGCGAGGAAGTGGCAGCCGAGGGTACCCCGATGGAATAGTGGAAGGGGTATCCCCATTATATCTCACCATCTGTATAGGAGCAGATGGTTGATAGGTGGATTTTTTACTGATCCATCTTATGAGGGCAAGAGTAAGAGTGGCAGGGCTAATAGAAAGGACTAGGATATTATGCACATGGGATGGTTGGTGCCTCACGACGTCATCGACATAAGAATGCGGCTGAGCACCTGCACCTGGAGAAGGACGAGGTGTGTGCTTTGACATAGACGATGACGCACGTGTGGAAAAAGGATAAAGATGATGTACATCGGGCTGCGGAGTTTGTTTCACAAGTTACTCGCCTGATCGATGTCAGTTACAAATTGATTTTTTTATAGTTAAAATTTCGATAATGTCTTCAATGTTGTCTATTGCCTTAATGTCTTCAATGTCAAACTACTATCTTTCACACCTCGTATGACCAAATTAGGGGGTCTGGGCAACAGTCCGATCAGCCGATCAGCCATCAGCGTCCATGAGTACGAATACCGGTACCAGTGAATTGAAACAATGACCAGATACACCGGGGGTCTTCGATAAAAAGAATGGGTGTCTACGAGGTCTGTCCAGCGTGAGTGCACGTGTTGTGATGGGAGTATTCTCACCCGCTACTGCCTTTCTACAGACATAGACATTGACTGTGCACCTACAATTACACTCGGAGGATGTTCATGACATTGCTCGAAAGGTGGTAAGGATGATAAGGGCTCAGGATCAGGTAGAAAACATTTAGAATTATGAAGTCAATATATATGAATAAACATAATATACAATTATTAACAAGAATGGTTACGTTGATTGTAATGTAGGATATTATTGCTGGACACTTCGAGCTGTATATGGATGACACCCCCGTGGACGGTGATGAGCAGTAAGATCCCAATCGCGGTCTTGATGAGCCATGAGCCCTCCCCCTCTTCCCCTCCCCTGCCCTCCTAGAATTGTGCTCCCTCCCCTCCTCTATATTTGTTACCCTCTTGCTCTTGTCCCCACCCCCTGTTATATTTGGTTCATAGCTGGACAATGTTCAATTATAATGGAATTTGAATATATAAGTCATGTATTAGGGTTAAATAATTGCTAACCCCAATGTGGATAGAGAATTGTTTGTTGATGGATGTGAATTGGTTGGGATTGTATAATTGGATTGAGATTTGACTTACAGATTTAGGTATAAAAAAATATAAAAAAAATATTTTTAGCCATAGACTTTTTTCCGTCGCTAAAAGTCTACAAGGACAGTGTAACGAAGATCTTTTTGCAACGGAGTTTCCGTTGCTAAAGGTTTTGCCGACGGACTTTTAGCGACAAGCAGTCTGTTGCTAAAGGTCCATTTTTTTTAACGATGGAAGTGTCGTTACTAAAAGCGCGTTGGTAAACCTTTAGAGACAGCATATCCCGTTGCTAATTTTTTTTTAAAATTAATAATCTTCTAAAAAAAATTAAATACGTAAATTATATTTAGCAATAGAATAAACGAGTTTAGTGTCCGTCGCAAAAAGTTAGACTTTTGGTGATTGAAATCTGTCGCCAAACTTATAACAACGGGATTATTAGCAACAAACTCTTAGCGACAGAGTAAGGACTTTTAGCGATGGAATTGTTCGTCCCTAAAAGTCCTCTTCCTAGTAGCTCATCCTTTAACTCACAAGCAATATGGAACTAACGTATTTACTAATTTTTCTCAAATTTCTAATGTTTTCTCCTAACCATTCATATTAAAAAGGAATTTTTTTTTGTCAAAATACTCCAACAAAACCCCAGTTACTTTAATAAAAACTTTAACAATTTAGATTATGGGCAAAGATGAAAATCTCATGTTTTGTGAAAGTGACTTTGTCTAGTTATTCACATTTGAAGCAAAGTGGACTCAGTCTTGAAGCGATGACTACTTGAGGATATGTAGAACTACATTACACACATGAATTCAACAACTGGCTTCCTAAGCCAACACGTTATTTTATTATGCTTTTTTTATTTTATTTCTCTCTCCATATTTAATACTCCATTAACCAATGATAAACACATAATTTATGACTTGGATCCTTAATCTACGTGCAAGTCAAAGTTGATCGAATTATATGGAATAGAGAGTGTATCATTAAAGATGTTAATGAAGTTTTTCATAGAATGAAGTGCATACCATGCAAAACAGGTAAATATTGCATGAGCAGACCTAGGCTTTGGCCTAAGCAAGCAATTTTCATCTAAGACAGCAAACTATCTTCACCTGATGCTTGAGGATGCAAGAATCTATAGGTTGAATTATTTCGGCAAATCTTTATATATCTCAAAAGAATTTGTAGGTTGAATTGCTTAAAACACGAGACATAAAACAATCTGATGCTCGTAAAACCTAAACAAGCTAAGTTGAGCACATCTTGAAGCTATATTCCAATGCACTACAATCAAGAAAATCAAGCTTTTTATCACATTAAAACTTGTATAATTCTTGGATTGGGTCGTCTATAGCCTGATAGCAAACAACAAAAGTCATAAGATTCGGTCAATATTCAAGAGGATCACGCTACAATTAGGTTTACCTCAGCATGTATTCTTTCATGGCTTTATTCTTTCATACCTAGTGGACATGGTGCATTCAACAAGATTATTTTTCTTTCTTTACACTTTCTGTAGATAACAAGAACCCTGTAATTTCTGTACAGTAAACATTCGTGCTATAAACAAATTCAGTAATTATCAAAAAACAGAATCTTCAGGATACAGTTGCTCATCCACGACTCCCCTAGATTAGCTCATTCGTCGCTAGGAATTTCCTTTTTGCTACATGGGGAGAGAAGCTGGCTTTTCAATAAAAGTTGTGTGCCCTCACCTTAGGGCGTCTCGACAATCGTATAGAACTTTGTAGACTTGTCCTACTTGTATGTAAGGATCCAAGTGTGCGACCAGAAGAAAACAACTAATGGGGGCTCTGAACAAGAGCTAAGAGACATCTGCAGATAAAGTTTTGCTTTCTCTTTAAAATACCATCTACGTCAATCTAAAACCTTCGTATAATCTTTTGAAGGCATTATAGCGTAGAACAAAGTGACTCCCGAGCCACGATTCCATGAATATCTATAAGCACAAAACAATAGCTAAGATCAAACAACATCATCTCCGCCAAATAAATCTAAGATACTCTGACATAGTTGAGCACATAAATACCTTAGCTTATATTATATGGGTAGCTAAGCATGACATCCAGTCAGTCTGTCAGTTTTGTGCCTCTATTACTCTTCTCATTGGCAATACTAATTCCAGTTGCAGGTTGCGATGCGTGTTGATCCTGATTCTATCATCCTTTCTGTCGCTAGCTCATTCTGGCTACACACTTTTGATCGCTTGTGAGACCCACTTTTCCGGCACGTTGACATTATCAACGGTCAAAGTTCAATGCTCTCAAGTATGTCAAACCAACATACTCGTTTAAGTCACGTGTGCGTCACTCTTTTTTCATAAAATCTCGTGTCCAAACTCAGCATGCCACCACCTCAAGGGGGTCAGCCTCCCTGACCTCAAAGGGATTAGCCTCCTCGACCTCAAGGGGATCAATCTCCCCGTTCTCAAGGGGGTCAGCCTCCCAGACTTAAGACTCAAAGGGGTCGGTCTCCCTGCCTATAGGGGTTGGCCTCTGTGTATTTAGGGAGTCATCCTCCTTAACCTCAAGGGGTTGCCCTCCCCGCCTATAGGGGCTATCCTCCCAAACTCAAGGGGGTCGACCTCCTGGACTGTAGGGTATACGTGCCCTGCATGACACTTAATCCATCGTACCCCAACTATCACTATTCAGCGTGGCCCCCAAAACCTCACATGTTCTGCCTCCCCAATACACCATGCTACTTATACAGTCGCATCTTCTGGCTCTCTATCACACTACCATGCCTCGGTGTTCGTCCATCCTTTTACCACACCATGTGCACCTTACATTGGTCATGGATTATGCTTCAACCAACTCCTCTAATTAGTGTGCAGCAATCCGCAGGGATAAACAACTTCTCCAGGACAGTCACCAATTCCTCTCTGTCTATAACACACAGTCACCAACAGGGCATCTGCATGACTAGACTACGTGCTTCGGCACCGAAGGCTCTTTATCGGCACCCGTATAGGCCATGACCACCATGTCACTCTGAGACTAGAGCAGGTCTCTAAAGGGCATCATGCCTAGTCAACCTAACAATAGAGCATAGGGACCCTTCTGCACCAGTGTTAGGCTCTCTACGTCTCTTGACGCCCTAGCTAGACTCTGGAAAGGCGTTAGACTAGTGGCTAGATCAAGGGGTTCTCTGACCACCCACATTGTTTCGGCTAGTCATTCCAAACAAACAGAATAATGTTGTGCATGACAAGCAGCATGAATATATGATCTCAAAGTCCACAGTTGACAGGCACCTGTTGCCTTTGTAAGGTTTCACTCTCAAGGAGACCCTACTTGTCACTTAATGGCATCATCATCTCAACTCCTATAAATAGGGGACTTGAGAAATCATTTTCAATACTCATAAATAGTCTTCAGACTTTAGAATTTAATTTATTTTTTCATTCCAAAATTCCAGTGGTAGAGAATTATAAAAAGAGAAACAAACAGGACCTTGACATCTTGGACCTTGACTCTTGACTTAAGCATTGGACTGTGACTGTGGTTGTGCATTCACCCCGACCTTCCCTTGCAGCCTTGCCACTCCTTGGACTTTGACTGGGAAGCCTTTGTCTCTACCCTTGTTCTGTCCTTACTCTGTCCCACATTAGTATACTTGGCATCTGAATTGGACTGTACTCTAATTAAGTGGCACCTCCAGGTTTACTGCGAACCCAGTTCCTTGGCATCATTTTGGAGTCTCTACAGGGGAGGTAAGCATCACTATGTTGTTCGTCACTTTCCTGACACACCTAAACCACCGTGCCTCAGCAACACATGGGTACCAGGACTACCAGCCATAGCCTCAACCTAGAAATCCATAAGGAGCATAACCTTGAGGACCAAGAGGAGACCAGTGTCGTCCATCTCTAGACTCTCCCAGGATAGACGAACACTATGTTACTTGGATCGTCAATGCCACACTCTAGCGCCTCGCTACTACCATCTTCAACCTCCAAGACTCCCAATCATCTCTCATGGCAGAAATATGGAAATCAAAAAATCAAACCAAGTCTTGACGTCAAAGATGTGGACCTTTTAAGGCATTGTAGGTTGACTACTACTCACATCGTGTCATCCCAGGCTCTGAGGTTGGACCCTACTTCTTAGATTCAGCCTTCAGGGCATGGGCTACTTTTAGACACTGCCCAGGTCCCAGTCTCGGGCCCAACATTACGTTGGTCCTCTAGAAGCTTGATAGTAGGACTTGTAGCACCTTTGTTCGTGGCGCCCTGCCTTACTTGTACTTGGAGTACTTTAGAGACGCACGACTTAGTTAAGATGGAACCCATCCCCATCATGGCCAACTAGCACCTGAACACAAGTCGTGCCCCTGACCTGCTTTAACAAGCCCTTCCTGATTGTTGGCCTTCTACAATTGGCACTACCATGTGCAAACCAAACTCCAATAAGCTATTCCCCGCCACCAACCATTGTCATCCCATCAATTCCTTAAGCACTATGTTCGTTGGCTCAGGTGCAGGATCTTACCGACCAGGCACAAACCTTCGCATGCTCTATTTGTCACCAAGCAAGACCTTAATGCCATCCTTCAGTGTCTATGCTATCCAGCATGCTCCCTACTCTGACAACCTCACCGCCAAACCTTATTGTGTCAAGTACAAGCAACCAGCCTTCACCATGTCCAATGGTAGAGATGGTAATGCTCAGGAGCACCTCATCTGTTTTGCTGGTTGTCTAGAGCACCACGAGGATGACGACACTTGAAGCTTCGAGAATTTCATAAGTCCTTAAATGGCCTTGTCTAATCCTTGTACCACCAGATCCCTGAGGGAACCATCCACTCCCGTTCTGACATAGTCCAACCTTTCCTTACAATATGAAGTAAAACATGTTACCGTTGTCCACATTGCTTGCATCTACTAGAACCCCAGGGATGACCTCAACACCTATTCAAGCAATTAACTTCAGTAAGGACAAAATGCATTGACCTCAAGAGAAGCTAATAGAATCGTGTCCCAAAATTCCCATGTGATTTGAACACAGTCAAAGAGCTCGTCAAGGCTTGGATCAATGACAACTTCATTACCGTTCCCCTGTTAACTCTGAGCCTACCTTGGAAGACTTAGTCAAGCCGAAGTACTACCCTTATAACCGAACTCGTGGCCATGGCCTCAAGAACTGCAGGGGCTCAAGTTTTCCCTCGTTAACAAGATTGCATCCCACTAGCTCAAACATTAAGTACAGCGACTTATGCCCTACTCGCCGAAACCGTGGCCTGCTCTAGTGCACTTCTTTTTCCACACTTGAATTCTTTTTCTTTCATCTTGTAAGTTTCAAAAGGAATGTTGGCTACCTATGCCATCAATGAAAAATTGTATTTCCCAAACTTAGATAACTTTTCAAGCTATACATGTTCATGCACAAGTCTACTAGTGCTGCCCTTGAGTGTATAGCCTGCCTCATTGGGGGCTTCACCCTTTCCCCATCCCTCGGTAGGCTAGGTACCTCACCTTCTGCTTGAAATTGCATAGTAACTTGGTAGGTGGTGTGCAAGGTGGCTCGAGCCACACTACTGTCTCAACCCCGTTCATCGACCCGAACCCCAACTTTGAGACACCCTTGTCGGGCATCCACACAACACGTCTCGTCGCCTTCCTTCGCCTCTATGAGACACTATCATCAGCATCATCTCATCACCCCACATTCAACCCCACTATGCCAAAGTCACCCTTATCGTCACCTCGGGTTAACCCCCTGAGCCTTCAAAATTGGGTCATCAACACTAGGGTCCTCTCTCAGCACCCTTGCCCGAGTCCCCTTAACCTCTTTCTGGTATTAAAAAAATTTTGCAAGAATATTTCATAACCCCCCCCCTAAACTTTTCATAACACCTCCTCCCCCCCCCCTTCCCTCAATTCCCTAAGCTCATTTAACTTCCTCTCTCCCTCTTTTGGGTAAAAAAGAAGACAAAATTCAAATTTATAAATTGAGGGGACCAAACACAACCCACTGCCCTTTTTTCCCTCTGCCAGGCCTAAACTGACCCATTAACCAGTAACCCTGACCTGCTCATGCTCGAATAACCAGACCCGTGCCTTGTCCCTTCTCCCAAACCTTAATCCCCTTACCCAAAAAAAAAACTGATTCTATGACCGCCAACCCCTTTCTTTGACCACTTACAACTTGCAGCGTACCTCTGCCAGCGTGCCCTCTCCCCCCATCAGCTACCAGACTCTCCTTCGCTTCTTTTTTCATCCTCCCTATAGACTGCAGACCACCACTGATGATGTTCCATGCTTCTTCTCTTCTTCGTTCCCTCCCCCCGGCCCCTTTGAGAGTTAGCCTCCCAACTCCCCCTTCATGTCCCTTCATCCCCTCCCCCCAACCACTTTAGGCCCTTTGGCGGTCGGCCACCCTAAGGGTCAACGTCCCCCCTCCCTCCAAGTAGATCCCTCCCCCTTCCCCACATTAGGCCACTTCAACCCTCATTCCACTTATCCGGTGACCATCTCTTCCTCCACCCCTTCCACCACCCCTTTCACCTTTCATCACAATCACCATCACCATCAACACTGTTCTTAGAAAAATAAAAATAAAAAACCCACAGCTGTAAATGCTCAATCGCGCACTTCATGACATGGCTTCCCACTCCATCACTTATACCTCTGTGGTTACGGCTCACGATGTGTGAGTTCTAATATCAGACATGCCCAGTGCCATATTCACGACACATGCCTCTGGCACTACACCCATTGTTGCGCTCCGATGCGGCAATGTCTAAGATGCCTAAGCATCCTAATTACTCAGTGAGTAGTGTGTTTGGCAGCTTGAACCACCCATCCCTTTTGTTTCGCTGCTCTACACCTCTCGCAGTGCCCCATCGCACGACCTTTGATCGCAACCTTGTGCTCGTCGCTGTTCCCAGCATCGTGGTGCCCAACAACGCCAAAGAACCCGAAGGACATAGTACTTGGTGCACGAGCCACCACATCATCACTTTCGTGGATTAGCGACACGCATGCCAACACACATTAATAATTTTTTTCTAGGGATGTACTCGTATGTATGCATGCGCTAAACATCTGGGCTACCCCTCGCACATATCGCATGCAGGGAGCTTATGTTGCTAGCCCATCGAGGCTACACACTTTCAACCACTTGTTGGGCCTACTTTTGCGGCACGTCAACATTTTCAATAGTCAAACTTCAACACTCTCAAGCCTATCCAACCAACACGCACGCTTAAGTCATGTGACGCTCAAGTCTTGTGTCCCGCCGCTTTCTTTTTGATAAAATCTCTAAGTGTCCAAACTCGGCATACCACCACCTCAAGACGATCAGTCTCCTACTTCTAGGGGGTTAGCCTCTCTGACTCAAAGGGGACGGCGTCAAAGGGGTCAGACTTCCTGACCGACAGAGGTCAGCCTTCTCGTCTCTATGGAGTCGGCCTCCTCAACCTAAAGCGGTCGGCTTTCCCGCCTATATGCGGTCGGCCTTTTTGACTCAAAGTAGTTGGCCTCCCTATTTAAATGGGTTGACCTCCCCAACCTTAAAATGTTGACCCCTCCACGTATAAGGGGTCGGCCTCCATAACCTTAAAGGGGTCGTTGTGTCCATGTGCTGTCACCATGTCACGTGCACCGTATAAAACTCATCCATGGTGCCCCTGCTCTATTACTATTAAGCTTGTCCCCTAGCAATGCATACATTCCATCGCGCCCATGTGTGGCACTGGTTATATAGCAACGCACACATTCCATTGTGGAACATGCTTCGACCCAGTCCCCAAAGTGCTTAGAAGCTATCTCCATGAGGGAGCTCCGAGTGCTCATGCATGAAGACTCCCTTACAGCCAGGTAGGCGACCTCTTAGGGACACTACATCAGCCGTCAAGTAGGCAGTCCTCTAGGACACTACCTTGGCATTCTTTAGGTGTTCTGGTATAAGGACTCACTCACAGGATATGCTCACTCTCCATGACACTATCTCCATCATGATGCTCCAAATGCTCTGGCATGAGGATTCCCCTTTAGCCAAGTAGACGACTCCTCCTAGACATTACCTGAGTAGGTGACTCCTTCAAACACTGACTTGGTGTTCTCTAAGTGCTCTGCCACAAGTACTCACCCACTGGATAGGTTCACTATTTTAGACATTATCTCTGCTAGGGTGTCAGCATGACTAGTCTACATTCTCCAGCACTGGGGGCTCTTCATCAGCATCCCTGTGGACAATGACCTCCAGGTCGCTCTGAGATGAGAATAGGTCTGCACAGGGCATCTCTCCTAATCCACCTAACTGTTAGGCGTAAGGACCTTCCCCACCACTATCAGGCTCTCTGCATCCCTCAATGCCTGTTGGACTCTATAAGGGCTTTGGACTGATGGTTAAATTAAGGGGTTCTCTGGTCATAGTGACGCCATGTGGGCTAGTCTTTCCAGCTAGAGAGAGTGAGATTGTGCTAGAAAAGCCAGGTGAATATGCAATCTGACAATCCGTAGAGCAAAATTACCAGTGGCCCCTGGTAGGTGTTAGTCAAATGAAGCACCACGTGTCGCTTGATGACATAATCTTCTTTATCCTACTGAATAGGGGACTTGAGAATTCATTCATTAGACTCTTCAGACTTCAGAACTTATTTCACTTTCTCACTCAAAAATTTTAGAGGTAGAGAGTTCTAGAGAGAGAAACATACATGACCTTGATATCTTGGACCTTGACTATGGACCTAAGCATTAGAGTGACTATCGTCATGAATTCCCCGGTGCGAGCCTTCGCGCTCGCAACACTACCACTCCTCAGACTCTGCCCGGTAAACGTTGGTCTCTGCCCTTGTTCTTTCCTTTCTCTGTCACACATCAACTTACATGGCATCTGGTTTGGAACATACTCCATGTGACACGTCCACATCTATTGCGAACCCACTTTCTTGGCATTACTTTCCTTCATCAATTTGTTCCACCAAAACAAAACTCCAATTCGACCCAATGACCACTGTTAAATTGATAACTTGTCCCGTTAAATTAGGCAAAGCGTTAAGGAGTAACTTAAATGTATGTAAAGCGTAAAACTACTAGTTAGTTGCATGCTAAGTAGAATTAAAAACAAAAACATTCCAAAACACAATAGTAATGAGCGCCGCATGGTCGTTTTAATGAAGAGATTGAGATACTACCATAATCTTTCAATCCAGCACTCTTTCCACGGTGACTTGCGGAAATGTAGTTGCAGAGGTTGCATCAGTTCTTATGATAACTGCACACATAGCCAACATAGCACCTTAAAAACTTACAAAGAACTTATAAAATGACAGTAGAATTTTAAGAAGAGTTAAATATTGACGACTGTATTATAACGTAAATTCGACTTTAGTCACTTGACTATGATTTGTATCAACGTGACCACTGAATTCTTCAACTGAGCTTAGTTGGATCATTTTGTTAACTCCGGGCATCCACAAGTTCCTTAACTCCCTTAAGTTAGGGGCAAGTTCGTCACTTTGGTATTATTTTAGGGTATGGGTTACTTTTTTACGTTTTCTTTTCATTCCTTCTTTATTCTTCTTCTCTTCTTCTGCTCCATCACTCGCCTAACATCTGACAGTCGACCATCACACCCCAACCAAGCCTCGCCAAAATAGCTACTATTTAGCATTGACCATTCCCACACTAATTGATCACCAATTAATTGTTGGTTACTCAATCAATGTGTTTCTGTGATTGTGTTTCTGTGCCTGTGCGTCTCTCTCTCTCTCCATCTCTCTCTCTCCATCTCTCTCTCTCTAAGGGGGGGGGACGATGGCGAGCAGTTGGTTAGGGGAGTTAGGCTATTGGAGAAAGGACGCGGCTTCTATTGGAGGAAAAAATGGGGGCGTGTAGCTGTGTGAGAAAAAGAAGTAAGGTTGGATTTC
Source organism: Escallonia herrerae (assembly GCA_033070095.1). NCBI lineage: Eukaryota > Viridiplantae > Streptophyta > Magnoliopsida > Escalloniales > Escalloniaceae > Escallonia > Escallonia herrerae. The sequence continues at coordinate 43,576 of JAVXUP010003223.1, read as the reverse complement.
AATGTTTATCGACAAAATCAATCCATTGCGAAGAAACAACAAAAATGAAATCGAGTAAGATAAGATAATTTAAAAAGGAAAGTAAAACGTAAAAAGATTATTTTTGTAGAACATAATATTTCTTCACCAAAAGTGCCTCGGTAAAAGGATTTTTTTTAAGGGATTTCCATTGCTAAAAGCTTGTATTTTTTGCGATGGAACGCAATCCATCGGTAAAGTCCATCGATAAAAGTAACTTTTGGCGACGGTTACCATTCCATTGGAAATGGTCCACCGGTAAAAAAATCTATTTCCTTTTTGTGAATTCTCTGCTTTCATAATTCTTAAACCCATAAGGATAAAACCGAAGAGACTTGTGTGTTCATCTATCATTTGTGAACTGGCCTACAAGGTCCATTGGCCCTCGACTACGAGCAAAAACATCCTTTCATTAATTCAAAATAACGTTTTAGTAGCAAAAAATAAAAACATTCATCATCAATTCGAGTCAAGAATGCAACTTTTACTAAATTTTATCGTTAAAGCGACTGTAATAGTTGTTTTAAAGGAAGATAAAGTAAAGCCAATATTTTGAAATGGCCCCTCAATAGAGATGTCAAAGGGCCGGGCTTGGGCCGGCCCAGCCCAAGCCCATCGGGCCTGCTGTGGGGCCGGGCCGGGGCCGGGCCAGTGGGGCTGCCAACCGGGCCGGGCCGGGCCTGCCGAAGGCAAACCTAGGCCCAGTCCAGGCCCTGGCCCTAGGCCCAATATCTAGGGCCGGGCTTGGGCCGGGCCCGGGCCCTTTTTTTTTCTTGTTATTCAATTTTAAATTTCATCTCTAGGCAATATTCACAATTTAACGAACCTAATCTTTATCCTTTTATTTCATTATAAGTAATATACATATATATGTATGTATGTATATACATATTTATTTGTTAGCCATTATATTTTTTATTATATGTTAAACATTTTCATACTCTTCTTGGTGAGCTTTATTAATAAAATCTTAACACATAACAATGCTGTTGGGGGGGGGTAAAAGTGGAATTTTGGAAAAGGGGTGGAAGGGGGGGAAAAGCAAAAAATTCAAACAAGTGGTGGGGCCAAAACCGGGCCAGACCCGGGCCAAACCGGGCCAGAACCGGGCCGACTTCGGGCCGGGCCAAACCATGACGTTTCCGGGCCGGGCCGGGCTTTTTCGCAGAAACTGAAGGCCTGGTCCAGGCCCAGGCCCCAAGCCCGCTTGTGCTGGGCCGCTACTGTTCATGGATGGGGCCGGGCCAGCCCGGGCCAGAACCGGGCCGGGCCGGGCCAGCCCACGGGCCGCCCGGCCCGTTTGACAACTCTACCCCTCAATGCTTAAAGCTTCCTGCAACGGGGACAAAATCGGAACACTGAAACCAATCTTTTTTCTTTGATGAACAGATCACTGAAACCAATCTTAATCAAGCCAGAAAGTTACTAAACTAAGTACACTGAACACATGCTACCTAACTGGGACTATTATTGAAGACCCCTAAATCCGCCATGGCTTTACATCTAGAACAGATGCACGTAAGCTATACATAGGAATCTGGGTACTCTTGTTGACGCCGCCTTCGGAATCTTTGGTAAAACAACGAAAAGAGCTGGGTTTTGCTGTTCCATTTTGGAGAGGTGTAGAGGCTGGCCTGCATCCAATTCTACCAGCCCCACCTTTGTGTTCTCTTATTGTCTCTTCTTCTTTAGTCTGAAAAACGTTTAGCATCATTTAGAAATGTTCACCTTTCCAAACGTTGGTTCACACAAGTGATCGCTCGTGCCAGTACACCTAGTTAAAAATTAATTTTTTAAATTGTGATAAGTTTAGTTTTGCCTGATCGCATGAATAAACCCAGAACATATTAGCTTAACTTGGTAGGTCGAGAATGGATGTTGACTATCTAGATGTAGATTTTCTGTTTGTAAAGGAATGTTATTTTCATATGATTCCCGATCAAAATTTTCTACAAGCAATGCCAACTGAGACTAATAACCTGCTTGAAATTTTCACATGACAATCGTATGTAGTAAGTGAGAGAGGTATCAGCTATCAGTTGAAGTGGACCTTAATGTTCACTTTTTCAAGACTGGTTCAATAATTTCCCTGAAAATCTCAAAATTTAGAAAAAATAAATTAAAATATAATGTTGCTTACAGAATCTATCAAAGATCTGCACCCAACACGGATGGGTGCTCGCATTTGTCTAACTCCAAAAATTGCGAAACGGAATTTCTAGTTGTAAAAGTAGGTGAAGTAAAAAGTGTCCTTAACAAGTTCTAGCAAATAAAAGAAGTCATAAAGTGCGAATAAAAGCAGTTTTAATAATGGTAAATGTTACTAATATACTACAGTACATTAGTAACATTGGGACGAAACTAGTGGTGCCAAGTTTTGCCACACCTATTAATTAGTAATTTGTTTTGGCACAAAATTGGGACGAAAGTGATCATGACTGACTCAACAACCAAGGCACCAAATGTCAGCTAAAGGATAGATAGACCAATAGAAATCACCATCTGAAGATGCAAAAAAACTAGGATAGCATCAAAAAAAGAAGTTCGCTTTCCGATTTAAATATCAATTTCAAAAGTAATTGGCTATAAACAGAGACTTTATGAGACTTTAGATTCTGAAATGGACTCGATTTTCCATTTTCGATGTTGAATATGCACTGTTAATTAATCATCTAAAAACATTATATCGTTAATAGTTTTGGATCTGATGGAAACCCTTTGCTATTTTCCGTTTCCCTTTCGATTGATTTTTATGTTTTGTCAATCTTCAACTCTCAACTTGAACCAATGAGCGGTAGTCGGTTTACTTTTTCACAGCTTTGGCAAAACTTTAAGGTTGTTTGGGATTAATTCTCAAAAGAAAATTTCAGATTAAATTTTAATAAACTTTTAAAATTAAAACTAAATTAACGCTATGGATGGTGTTTAGATAAAATGCTAAATGCAGTTTCAATGTGACAAAAAGAAGGTGGCAGAAAGAACGGGCAATAAAAAAAAAACCCGCAAGAAGATGATACAAGAAGAGTATCAAATATGGCTAATCAAGTAATTTATCAGAATAATGTCGGGCCAGGCCACTTCGGCTCGAGAATGGTGAAACCAACCTAACATATGTATCAAAAGATTACAAACGAAAAAAATCCCATAACAGCTGGACAGGGAGGTGAATTCAGAATGATAAAAGGATATTGGGGAGAGCCAAGAATGGTGTGACCCAAAGTACCATTCAATAATCGGTGGCAAATAGTCGGTCAAGAAAGAGTTTCATTCCCATAAGTTTATCAAGACTTAAGCATGAAACAAAAGAGAAGGGTGCAGAAAAAATTCGCAGCCATACTATGGAAAGAGTTGGAGCTCAAACAAGCCCAACTCGAGAAAAAAAAATGGACTTGGATAAGGGAGTTAGAACGTCAAGATACAGTTGAGATCGCGCAGCAAAAACAAACGGAAGAGGGCGATTCCCAGAAAATGATCGCGAATGGGAGATTTAGTAACTTGAGAAACTATCGGTTGGCAAAGAAGTAAAGATGGATGCCCCCAATAAGAAAGAAGACAGAAAAGGAAGCAGAGCGGTTTTGGAGGACAAAAAGGTTGAAGCAAAAAGGAAGTTGTTCTTTGGTGAATATGAGGTAAATATTGATTGCAACATGGTGTTCATTCTTCCTCTCACTTTTAAAGCAAAAGAAGAACAGTCATTTTCAGAATGTGAAAGAAGATATAGAAGACGATAAAACACCAACAACGAATAGTTTTGCACTCGAGAAGATGAATGATACACCTGGCGAGGTAAGACAGAATAATTCTAATAAAGGCATCATAATCGATCATGGGAATCAAGTCATATTAACCATACCAGACCCATAAAGAACAAAGCATTTAAAACCATTGTTCATCTACACGCTAATGGGTGGCCAACCCGTGGCTAAAGTCTTGGTCAACAACGGTGCTGCAATAAACATTCTACTCACTAGAATGTTGAAAAGGCTATGTAAAGATGAAAGGGATTTTAATCCATCCGAAGTCATGATTTGTAACTTTGCCGAGGTGTTTTAAAATCAAAGGGTGTATAGAACTCATAGTGGGGAAAAAAGACGAAGATGTCTCTATTTTTTATAATAGATTCTTCCTCGAATTTCAATGCTTTGCTTGGAAAGGATTGGATAAATGCCAATAGTTGCATTCCATCTTCCCTCCACCAGGTTCTAATATTTTGGATAGAGGGAAAAGATGGAAAAAAAAGTAGCTGAGCTGGTATAGGCAGACGATAAGCCATTTTTAGCAGTCTGAACTGTATTGAAGCAAAATTTTATCAACAGGAATTAGAGCCATTAGTATTGGACGAGGATGGGATACTTGTGTGTGATCGAGGTATTGATTCCATGGTTGGACCTAGCAGTAGAAGGTCTTAACCAAACAAGTATGAAAACAATTGTTGATGGTTAAACATGTACAGGGAGAGTGTTATGCGCAATGGAAGCTGAAAGATGCTTTTATAATCGACAACCAAAAGGAATAAGAGAACGTCAGAATCAGAGGCGACAACGGCTGAAGGTTTAGATAGAGCGAAAGTAGAACAAGAGGTGGTAAAACATTTACGATTTATGCCATGGAGAAACGATTTACAAGATTGTCTTCTATCGATTAGAGAGAATGTGTAGAGGATGATGAAGGAGATCAACGGGTTGGGGTTTGACTGTAGGATCTTAAATTGCACCAGCCAAATTAGATGATTTGAAAACAGAAGCACAAGATCCGTTAATAAAAGTGAACTTAAGACCAGGGCAGATCCGCGACCTATCTACGTTAGTGCTCAGTTACTAGATGGACTTAGAAAACAAGTTATCGAGTTGGTCAGAGATTACAGAGACTATTTTGTATGGAATTATGAGCAAATTAAATGCTCAGTTTGGACAGAAAATTGGTGGAACATATATAGGTTGCCAATCAAACAAGGATTCAAGCCATTTATAAAGGCTTCTAGGAAGATGTCAAGCGAAGTGACACTGTTAGTGAAGGAGGAAATCGAGCGATTGATCAAGGCGAACTTCATTCGCCCTGCCAGATATGTTGACTGGATGTCTAATATTGTTCTTCGATTAAAGAGAAATGGTAAATTAGGTGTATGCATCGATTTTAGAAACTTAAACTCTGCTACTCCTAAGGATCAATATGCTATGCCTATTGTAGACATGTTAGTTGATTCAGCATCTAAACATACCATCATGTCATTTATGGATGGAAATGCAGGATATAATCACATTTTTTTATTAAAGATGAGGATATTCATAAAATGACCTTTAGATGTCCTGGTGCAATTAAAACATTCGACTGTTGGGGCCATATATCAAAGGGCAATGAAGTTGATTTTTCATGATATGAATGGCAAATTTTTAGCGGTATACATTGATGATGTGGTTGTTAATTTGGATGATCACCAAGAGCATATACAAAATTTTGAAAATGCCTTCATGAGAATGAGAAAACACAATTTCAAAATGAACCCTTTGAAATGTACTTTTGGAGTTTCTGCGGAGAATTTTCTAGGATTTTTAGCTCACCAAAAGGGAATTGAAATCGATAAGAATAAAGCAAAAGCCGTTATAGATGCCTGACCCCCTTCAAATAAGAAAGAACTTCAGCGATTTTTAGGCCAGGTTAATTTCTTACGTCGATTCATTGCTAACTTAGCAAGGAAAACAAAAGCATCCTCAGCTTTGTTAGGGTTAAAGGAAATATCAAATTTCAATGGGAAGTAGAGCATCAACAAGCTTTTCAATTGATAAAGGAATATTTGGCCAAACCCTCAGTCCTAATGCCACCGAGAGTCGAAAGGCCATTGAAGTTATATGTATCAGCCGTGGAGTCATCACTTGGCAGTTTATTGTCTCAGGAAAACAATCAAGGCATTGAACAGGCTATCTATTACTTTAGTTGGGGCTTAAATGTCACTAAAACAAAGTACTCTATTGTAGAGAAGTTATGTTTAACTTTGTACTCTACTGCGACTAAGCTTTAGCATTATATGTTGCCATTTGATGTGTTAGTGATAGAACAAACTGATCTGATAAAATATATGCTATCAAGACCAATTATACGGGGAAAAAAAATGGAGAAATGGGTCCTTGCATTGATAGAATATAGCATAATTTATATTCCTCAGAAAGCCGTGAAAGGACAAGCCTTGGCCAATTTCTTCGAAATTATTCAAGTGATGATATTGAGAAGGGAATAATCTATTTTGATATTGTTCCTTGAACATAATGTTTGATGGCTCATATACTAATCAAGGAGCTGTTGTGGGAATAGTATTAATTTTGCCTATCAGAAACATCCATCAATTTGCTTTTCACCCATCCATGAGACATAAAACATCCATAGAGACATAAAACATGAAATAGCTGCTCCAAGGGGAATGCAATCATGAGTTCTTTCCAACAACTACGCTTATTTGCAGAAATCGAAATTGCATTTCCACCATCACTGATGAGAACAATGTCACTCATACCTCACAGCCTACCATTGTGCAATGCCTACTCAGTCATTCAAACATATCCTTTGCCCAAAAACTATGCTACCTATACATCATCAGTACATGTCTCCATTGTTGAGGGCATTACTCCACAGTTATCTACCACTCAAAGTAGTTTTCTTGCTAGACTCATTATAGCTAAGGAAATCAAATTAGCACTGTTCCAAATTAAACCCCTCAAAGCACCAACACCACATAGGATCCCAGCAATTGTATATCAACAATGTTGGGACTTTATAAAAAGGCCTATCATTATGGCCACACTCTCTTCTTACGGTCGGGTCACATGCTCAGTATAACTAGTAAAGCCTTTATTGTGCTTATCCCTAAATTCGAAGACTGAAGAACATCGAGTGACTTTCGGCCCGTCAGCTTTTGCAACACTAACTAAAAGCTTATCATAAAGACTCTAGTCAATTGAGTAAAGGGTGTCATGAACAACCTTATATCTCCTTATCAAAATGTTTTTGTTGCCAATCGCCATATCATGACCAACAATTGACACATAAAATAAGGGTAACTAAAAAAGCAAAGGGGGTTTAGGTGTTACTAAAATGAACACAAGCAAGGCCTATGATAGGGTATGCCAGATTTAGGGGCAAGTTCATCACTTTGGTATTATTTTAGGGTTTGGGTTACTTTTTTACATTTTCTTTTCAATCCTTCTTTATTCTTCTTCTCTTCTTCTACTCCATCACTCGCCTACCATCTAAGAGTCGACCATCACACTCAACCAAGCCTCGCCAAAGTAGGTACTATTTAGCATTGACCATTCCCACACTAATTGATCACTAATTAATTGTTGGTCAATCAATCATTGTGTTTATGTGATTGTGTTTATGTGCCTGTGTTTGTGCCTCTCTCTCTGTGAAATGAGGGGGTGGGGGGGATAATGGCGAACAAGCGGCTTCTATTGTAGGAAAAAAAAGGGGGGCGTGCAGCTGTGTGAGAAAAAGAAGTAAGGTTGGATTTCAATGTTTATCGACGGAATCAATCCATTGCGAAATAGCAAAAATGAAATGCGAAGAGGTCTTGGGTTTGTGGTTCCTGTATATTATTGAGGTTCTTCTCCTTTTAACAACTTTAAGCTTTTGGGTTATTGTGATAGTGATTGAGCCAGAGATTTAGAAGAGTGAAAGAGTGCCATCGGGTTTGTCTTCTATATGGGAGATACGACATTTACACGGAGTTCAAAAAAGCAATCTATTGTGACGCTTTCTACTTACGAAGCGGAATATGTCGCCGCCACATCATGTGTTTGTCAAACTATTTGGCTTAGATTTTTGTTGAGGGATCTTCATTTGCCACAAGAATAGTCAATCGAGATTTTCATTGACAATAAGTCGGCCATAGCATTGACCAAAAATTCGATGTTTCATGATCGTAGCAAGCATATCAATACAAGGTATGACTACATTATAGAGTGTTTTACAGAAAAAGAAGTGGAGTTCAACTATGTGAAGTCACAAGACTAAGTTGCTGATATGTTCACCAAACCCCTCAAAGTTGAAGCATTTCATAAATAGAGAAGTTTGCTTGGAGTTAAAGATCATGTTTAAGGGGTAGTGTTGAAATAAAAATAATAACCTTGATATTTTTTAGTCACATGTTACTAATTAAGTTAGTATGGTAATAGCATGCTAGTGGTCATTAATCATGTGTTAGTGGGGTTTTTACTAATATATTAGGAGGGTGTTAATAATATGTTCATGGTGCATATGTTACAAATGCATTTCTAGTATGGTTATGAAGATGAGTAGTGGTCTAGTAATTGTATAGATAGTGGGGTAAGTGGTATGATTATTGTAATTTTGGAAGTTACTTTTAGACACTAAATAATTCCGTGCACCTCAACCATTTTGATCAAGTCGAATGAAAGTATTCTCTAAAAAATCTTGGCATTGTCTCCTCATATATATATGAGTGTGAGTTTGAGGGCAACAAAGTGAGTTTAAGTGACACTTTGTCTCCAACAGATATGGAGTATGTGTACATTGTCTCCTCAATTCGGCCTTAGTTCTTGTGTGGAACTTGAGGAGATGATGGAGGAGAAATGACCCTTTCCATGTCTTCATCTTCTTGCTCATCCACATCAAGAAAAGGGAAAATATTGTAACTTTCTTGTGGAGTGTTCCATTCTCATGCACTTTCTTCATCAAATATAACATCTCTACTAACAACTATCTTGCCAATGCTTGGGTTATAGGGCTTGTAGCCTTTGGACCTCGAGTCATAGCCGATGAAGACATACTTCTCACTTTTGTCGTCAAGCTTGGACCGCTTCTCATCTGGCACGTGCGTATAAGCAACACTACCAAAAATTTGTAAATGAGAGACACTTGGCTTCCTTCCATGGGAAGAGCGAAAATGTAGTGGACCTTTAGTCTAATGAATTTTTATTGTAATAACTTTTATAAGGCGTCAAGTCTATTGGACTTTTGTAATAAATTTTTTGTAATTTTTTTTTTTTTGCGAATCAATCCTTTTAAGCAACTATCATTGGCAAAACATAAAAGGACTGAAAATTGGTCTTACTTGGATTTGAGGCATTCGAGGATGCTGGAACAATAATAATAGATGTAGTAGTCTAGACAAGAGGAATGATTTTCAAAGGCACAACCGATATTGGATCGGTTAATGGACGATTCAAGACAAGGTCTTCAGAGACCGGCTTTGTCCGTTTTTTGTCCTCTCGGATTGCTTTTCTCCTTTGAATGAGAGGTACATCGTCTTCTTCCATTTCTTCAGTTTCTTCAATCTCTTCATTTACTGATAAATCTTTGGAAGACTCATCTGTCACTCTGACGGTGTCAGATTTCTGGGGGGTGAAGACTCAATGACATGTTATTTCCCTTTCTTACCCCGCACTTGTGGAGAAGTCTCTTCAAAAGGAGATTGACTTTTTTATTGTGAAATGGTAGGATTACTACTCCCCCCCTATATCAATAGAACCAGAGTACAATAAGCAAATTGATGCCACCAATCAAAAATGGTATTTAAAAACTAGAGTAAAGTACCTAGTCAATGTGGGCTGTGTGGAGCAAGATTAACCATGCAGTCAACATACTTAATGCCATCGTACAATTTGCAAACACAATCTTGGTACCACGAGTCAAAAGGGTGAACCGATCTAGTAGCACGAATGGCAAAATTGGACATAGTAAAGTTGTCCATCGATTGGTCTACAGCTCTATCTATCGCCCTAATATGGTTTTAAGTTATTGTTTTCATTCTTTCTTTGGCCTCCAAAAAATTGTTAACGATAAATAAAAAGGTTGCAATTTCCTAAACTAATCCGAATTGTTGGCCAAACTGGGATGGGGTATATCATTCGTAACCACCAACTCCCGATGGCAAGCTCGTGATTTAACCGCCACATGAAGAAAGTGCCCACAAAGAAAGCTAGCCCATACCCTACAGACAAAATCTTGAGACTCAATGGACATCCCTTCATCTATATGGGTTGGAAGGGTTCTAAACCAAGAGGGTACCAACTCTCTAGAAAGGAACAAATGAACGCTTGAGGTGGGTGAAATCAAAGAAGAAGCGAAAACTCGATATGAAGGAATGAATCTTTATTTTGCCCAGAGAAAGGCAATTTCCATAAGTCAGGAAAGAAGTATCGGGTTGAGCTGGAATAAAATGAGCAAACTATGGAAAATAAGCTTGTAACCACAATTGGACCAGCCAGAAAGGGTCGCCAATGCTCCAATGTATTTTTTTTATCTACTATGGTGGACATCACTCTGTACAAACTACCCAAAAACAATGGCGTAAGCGCATATTCTCTACCGTGAGCTATGCTAATAACCAATTTCATATATTCTTTGGTTAGAGAAAGGCTCGATACACAAAATACAAGACGAGATAGCCACATCCAAAGAAAAACAACTAGTTCCTTCAAATCGGGCGAAGTATTAGCGTGTCTGGAACGTGATTTGATGAAATATCTCTTGAAAGTTTCAGAATACTTTGAGGAAGAAAGATCAAGAAATAAACCAGTAGGATTATGGTTGGTGAAAGCATTGGCATGATTACCAATCGGCAAAAGGCCCATTAGGGTACATACGTCAAATATGGTAGGGGCCATCATCTTAGTTCTTAACATAAAGGCATTGGTAGTTATAAACCAGAACAAAAAGATGAGGATAGCCGCCCTCGATTTACCTTGGGAGGATTTTTTGACAAATGAATTAATTCATAGATACCTTGCCGCCTCCATTGATCGGCAAAAGAGTTCGACAAACGGTCAACCCATGAAACCCAATCAACATGAATAAGGGTTAGCCAATATCTCATTCACAAGCCGAATTCGTGCCAGTCTTTCCAATTCAAAAAGGCCGAGCTGAGTTACGGCTTCTCTGAATCATCAATTGGATACTCTTTTGAAGGTCGAGGCCTTACCATAAAAGAACGACCCAAATAGAGGGCTAATAGGTTTTGGGTATTTCTTGTATGGAATCAGAACACGAGTATCGATGGGATCGACATAGGCCATAAGGGCTCCAAAGCCCCATCGAGGGTTAGGAGGATAGTCGATCCGGTCACCCTCATCTTCTCTTAGGATAACTCTTTTTTTCACCATGATTCTTAAAGAGTATAGGGATAATCGATAGTGAGTTTTTCCTAGAGGTGTCAAAGGGCGGGGCTTGGGCCTGCCCAGCTCGGGCCCAGAGGGCCAGAAAATGTGTCGGGCCAAACAGGGCTTCGGGCCCCAAAAATCGGGCTGGGCCGGGCCTAGGCTTTTTTTTATATTCTTATTTTGTGTTGCAAAAATATTAACACATAAAATAAATTTTTTGATAGACCGTTCGTCTTTTATGCGGGCTTGAGACCGGTTGCTTGTAATTTTGAAAAAATAAGAATGATTAGCAGTTAATTAGTTAAGCATTTTCATCTAATCCATCTGCTCCAACATTCTCTTATCATACATTTTGCATTTTTTCTTGACTTCCACTTAATTTCATACCACTGCTTTTTGTTATCTAAACTCAACAATCGATACCTACAAGGCTACAAAACTTTTTCCAATGATATCTCTAAAGATTTCACTCAAACATACATCTATCTTTTCATTTTACGGAGTATTAGGTATCTCATTAGAAGCATGCATCATTAAAATACTTTTACTATGAACTTTTACGCACTTTCTAGAGTTATGTTCCCCATTTATATTGCCTAAATTGTTTTGTTTCTAGTTCCTAGACAAACAAAGATATATTTTATCTTCATAATTTCATGAAACTAGTACAGAAGATGAGTGTAAGTAAAATTTGATAAAGAAGTAGAAACCCTCATCATGAGCCGAAAAGAAATGTGCATGTCCAAAAAGTTAAAAAAAAGAAAAGAAAAAAATATGAGGTATAGAGAGAGAGAGAGAGAGAGAGTGAGTGAGGCATGGGAAAGGAGGGGAAAGAAAACAAAAGTGACTTAAAAATGGAACGAAAGGCAAGAAAAAGATTAGACCGGCTTCTGGAATGGGAAGAGATCCTTTGGCCACAGAAAGTTAATCTAAAATAGCTGCTCCAAGGGGAATGCAATCATGAGTTCTTTCCAACAATTACGCTTATTTACAGAAATCGAAACTGCATTGCCACCATCACTGATGAGAATAATGTCACTCATACCTCACAACCTGCCATTGGGCAATGCCCACTCAGTCATGTCAAACATATCATTTGCCCAAAAACTATGCTACCTACATCATCAGTACATGTCTCCATTGTTGAGGGCATTACTCGACAGTTATCTACCACTCAAAGTAGTTTTCTTACTAGACTCATTATAGCTAAGGAAATCATATTAGCACTGTTCTAAATTAAACCCCTCAAAGCACCAAGACCAGATTGGATCCCAGCAATTGTTTATCAGCAATGTTGGGACTTTATAAAAAGGCCTATCACACTACAAGAAAAAGGCTTTTAGCGACGGGAAAATCCGTCGCTAAAAGCCAAAAATCCGTCGTAAAAACAATTAGCGACGGATTCACCGTCGCTAAAATTCCCTCGTATAAAAGCCCGTCACTAATAGTTTAGTGACGGAATTTTTTAAATCCGTCGCTAAATATATAATTATTTGCGACGGATTTATTTTTAATTAGCGACGAAATATCCGTCGCTAATTATATTTTTGGTATTTTAACTTATTTTTTTTTTGTCAAATTAGCGACGGAATAATGTTTTAGCGACGGAATATTCCGTCGCTAAAAAACTTATTTAGCGACAAAATATTCCGTCGCGAATTAACTGATTGTATGAATACTTTTAGCGACGGAATTAATCCGTCGCCAAAAGTTAAAATTTTTCAATTACCCATACCTGTAATACAATTTTCATTTATCAACAACAACGCTAAAAATCAATACACAAAGAAATATATATAATCAATCATAAAAAAGACTCATTATGTACAAGCCGGGAACCGGATACAGCCGGTTAGGGGAGGGGAGAAGAGTACAAGCCTGGCGCGGGGGAAGCTAGGAACGGGCACGAGAAGGGGCTCATCAGGGGTTGCCGAGTCCCGGATCTGGATCCTGCTGATCTGGGGCCGGCTCGGCATGTCCAACAGCGCCCTGCTCCCTGATCATCCTCACCACCACTGTAGCAATGCGCTGGATCTCCTCGTCGTCCAACTGACGCTGAGGAGCCGGTGTCTGTGGAGGGGCAGCAGGGGGTGAGGACGCTCCTATCACGGCACGAGCAGTCGTGCTAGGCAGGCCGCGTATGCGGCCTTTCGGCCGATTCACGACCTCCGGCGTATCCAGCCATCGCTTCAACCCCCCAGTACTCGCAGCCGTACTAGTGGACGCTGATGGCTGTCCGGACTGCTGCTCGGACCCCCTTAGCTGTTCATACGAGGCCTGCAAAAATAGTGGTTTAACAATATGTTAGGGCATTAATTAACGAAACGGACATTGAGGATAGAAAGACAAAACATTAACAACTAAAACAAATTGACTCACATCGATCCGCCGGGCAATATCTAAAATATAGTCGCCCGCCCGGTGCGCCTCGTCCTTATCCTTCTTCCGCACGTGCGTCTGAGTATAGGTCAGAGCTACGACCTCATCCTCCTCCAGATCCGGGTGCTCGACCGCGTTCATGTGTCGGACGATGTCGTGTGGCACCGACCCCCCGTGTGCGTCGGATCTCTGTTCTGTCTGTTCTCAGCCCCGCTCTTACTCTTGGCGTCCCAGCCTGGATCCATAGCCCACCGATCTATCATCTCCCCCCATACACGGTGAGATATCCAATGTGGGGGATATCTCGTCATCTCCATCATCAGGGCACCCTCGGGCAGCATCTTCTTCGCCCGGTCCCGTGCATCGTGGAGCCATCGGCGGTAATTCTTGCCGATGTAGGCAAAGAAGGCCTGCTGCCCCAGTACCTGCTGCTGAGGCGTGTCAAACGTGAACCCCTCCTGTAAGGCATTCAATAACACAAATTAACAACAGAAAACAAACTCTAATTAAACATTTACTAACGCTGAAAAAAATACTTCACCGTACCAGCCACTCCTCCCATAAGGCCTCCCTCGCAGCGGCATCCCAGTCCTTCCAGTACAGGCGTGGCTCGAAGAATCGGCCCTTCACAAGAACGCCGATCTTCATCCTCGCCTGATTCTCCAGGATCCTGCCAAAGAATTAAATAAATAAATTAATACAGTTCAAATATAAATTAACACCCCAAAATTTTAAATATAAGGCATGAGGTGATATTTTTAGTACTTACAGGCCATCCTGCGTGAGCGTAACTCTCTGTTTACGCTGGGGGTCGATGCGTACCCCGCGTGTCGGACCACGGCCTCGTCGAGATCCTACAAAACACAGACATTAATACAGTTCAAATATACGGCTAGCGAAAATGTACTAAATACCGTTATCAACTATACCTGAGGTAGAACCCACCGAAGATGGAGAATGCACGCGCGTGTGGGATGAATCTGCGTCGGGCTGGGTGACGGCTGGGGCTGGGGAGACGGCTGGGGCTGGGGCGACGGCTGGGGCTGGGGCGATGGCTGGGGCTGGGGCCCCATCTGCTGTCCGCGATCACTCTGTGCCTCGTCATCAGTAGGCAATGACGAGGTGGGACCCACCGGGGAGGAAGCAGCTCGGCGTCCAGCCCGGCCACGAATAGCCCGTATCCTATCCATATCTGACTTCATATAGATAAATTACAAACACGTTAAAAACAATAATTTGGCGAAAATCATCATCGGCACTATATATATATATATATATATATATATATATATGAACGGATGTGCAAAAACACATCATTAAACACCAAGTTCTAAAATGTTACTACATTTTTCATTAGGTTCTTAGGGTTAATTAAAACTAATTAGGCTCGTTAAAGCTAATTAGGGTTAATTGATTTACTAAAATATTGTTAATCAGGACTAATTAGGCCTAATTATAGCCAGTGCTGGAGCCACGATGAGATTCCAGGGGGTGCATGCTAAAAATGTCGCATTAACCTAACTAACCTAAATTTAATGCACATTCAACAATCTCAATTCCGACACCTCATATAGGGTGTCGATATGGTGTCTGATACGTGTCCGACACCTCCGGACACGTGTCTGACACATACCGACACGTGTCCGACACCTCCAGACACGTGTCCGACGCCCACCGACACGCACCTCCAGACACATCTGCATATGTTAATTTGTGTTTTAAATGTCGGACACCGTCAATCAGACGCGGTGTCCGTGTCTGCGCTATCTAACAGGTATCTCAATCCAATTAGGTCCCATCCTCCGTCAACAACCTCAATTCCGACACCTCATAGAGGGTGTCGATATGGTGTCCGATACGTGTCTGACACCTCCGGACACGTGTCCGACACATACCGACAAGTGTCCAACGTCCACCGACACGCACCTCCAGACACATCGGCATACGTTAATTTGTGTTTTAAATGTTAGACACCGTCGATCAGACGTGGTGTCCGTGTCTGCGCTAGCTAACATGTATCTCAATCCAATTCGGTCCCATCCTCCGTCGACAATCTCAATTTCGACACCTCATAGAGGGTGTCGATATGGTGTCCGATACGTGTCTGACACCTCCGGACCCTTGTCCGACAGAAACCGACACGTGTCCGATGCCTCTGGACATGTGTCCGACGCCCACCGACACGCACCTCCAGACACATTGGCATACGTTAATTTGTGTTTTAAATGTCAGAGACCGTTGATCAGACGTGGTGTCCGTGTCTGCGCGCTAACAGGTATCTCAATCCAATTGGGTCCCATCCTCCGTCAACAACCTCAATTCCGACACCTCATAGAGGGTGTCGATATGATGTCCGAAACGTGTTTGACACCTCTGGACACGTGTCCTACACATACCGACACGTGTCCGACGCCTCTGGACACGTGTCCAACGCCTCCGGACACGTGTTCGACGCCCACCGACACGCACCTCCAGATACATCGACATACGTTAATTTGTGTTTTAAATGTCAGACAACATCGATCAAACGTGGTGTCCGTGTCTGCCCTAGCTAACATGTATCTCAATCCAATTGGGTCCCATCCTCCGTCGACAACCTCAATTTTGACACCTCATAGAGGGTGTCGATATGGTGTCTGATACGTGTCTGACACCTCCGGACACGTGTCCGACACATATCGACACGTGTCCGACGCCTCTGGACAGGTGTCCGACGCCCACCCACACGCACCTCCAGACACATCGGCATATGTTAATTTGTTTTTTAAATGTCGGACACCGTCGATCAGACATGGTGTCCGTGTCTGCGCTAACTAACAAGTATCTCAATCCAATTGGGTCCCATCCTCCATCAACAATCTCAATTCTCAATTCTAAAAGGCTCAATGCAATAAAAATTAACAAAAATCACACATTCAATCCAATTGGGTCCCATCCTCCGTCAATAATCTCAATATCTCAAAAGCTCAATGCACAATTAACAATCTAAAATCATCAATTAACAACCTAAAATCATCAATTAATAATCGCAATTACTTCAAATGCACAGCTAATAACCTAAAATCATCAATTAACAATCTAAAATCACATATCAATAATCACAATTCTCAAATGCACAATTAACAACCTAAAATTATCAAACAAATTATCAATGTTCAAATGGAAAAAAATTGTTCAAAATGCACATATCCGATGCGCTTGAATTATTTCAATTTAGGGTTTGATTGTATTAGGCATTCAATTTAGGGTTCAATTAGTTTAATTTAGGGTTCGGTTCGATTAGGGCGGTTAGGGCATTCAATTTAGGGTTTAATTAGAGTTCAATTACATCAATTTAGGGTTCAATTAGGGGGTTCCGTTGATTCAATTTAGGGTTCCAGTGATTTGGGGCATTCAATTTAGGGTTCAATTAGTTCAATTTAGGTTTCAGTTGGATTAGGGTATTCAATTTAGGGTTCAATTAGTTTAATTTAGGGTTCGATTCGATTAGGGCATTCAATTTAGGGTTTAATTAGGGTTCAATTACTTCAATTTAGGGTTCAATTAGGGGGTTCTATTGATTCAATTTAGGGTTCGGTTGATTTCGCTATTGCCCTTTATGCTTGAATTAGGGTATTCAATTTAAATATAGTTTGAAATGGGTCATACACTCGTACATACATATTTGTTTTACATTTTTTTTTATCCAGATTGACTATTGAATGATCAAGCCCTACCACAAATGACTACTAGTCAAATTAATAGGTCTAGCAAGATTGTTTAATTTTGTAAAGTTGCTAGAAGTGTAGCAAATTCATTTCAAATTACTGAGAATACAAGAAATGTACTAGGTGATGGGCTAGAATTTGTCACAGACTCACAGGACTAGGCGTACTACTCTACTTTGGGTTCTTGGATACAACACAAGATGGGCCGAAGGAAGTTGCTCAGCCCCATATGTCCATTTCGGATGTGCTGGGCCTTGAAGTACATGGACCATAAAATCTTACCGTAATAATGTGAGCGCAAGTGGCAACTACATGTTTCTAAGTTTTACGAAATTCCACATAAATTCAAAATGGGGAATTAAACTTTATAATGTCGTTCAGTTGACTTGTCAAATAATACTTATATACTTAGTAATCTCAATTACTCTTTGCGTCGCAAGATTGTTATTTATCAAGGAGACAATATGGGGCGCAGCAAACCACCACCCCCCTCCCCATATTGCGTCATTTTAATTTTAATGTCCCTTGCCCAGTTCCGTCCCGTCCCATCCCATCTAGATCCAACGCCACTTAACCCGATCAATTACAATACGAGTCAACTTTTTTAGCTTCTAATTTATTTTGTTTTAAACTAGTCATATTTTTGGATGAGATTATTTTCATTATTCTAGTTGGTAGAGGCAGCGGACAGAGGTGGCTGTTGGAGTTGGACGACAGCGATGGTCGGTAGGGGATGGCTATCGGAGTTTGCCGTAGTGACTGTCGGCGATTCCTACCGAAAATGGTCGACAAGCTAATGGTCAATACTGATATATGGGCTTATGTCAGTAACAAGGTTTATGATGAAGGATGAAAATAAAAAAAAACGCTTAAGATGAAGCATAAAGGGCATTTAATTGTAACATAGTAAAAGAAAAAAATGGGTAGTGATATTAAACACTATAAAAAAAAATTACCTGATGGGAGTCGCCGGTGTCGAGGGAGGTCACCTCCGGCGTCTAGGGAAGTCACCACCGTTGTCGAGGGAGGTCACCGCCGGGGTCAAAGGAAGTCACCGCCGGTGTCGAGGGAGGTCGCCGCTGGTGTCGAGGCTTTTGGTGGCGCCGAAGGTAGGGCAGGATGTGAGAACGGCTGTGGCACAATCGCCGGAAATGGTTTTGGGATTTTCGAAGAAAGAAGCAGTGAGAGAGAAAACCAGATCTGAGAGTTAAATAGACTTTTAGTGATGGAATCACTCCGTCGCTAAAAGTCCGTCGGTGAAGGTCTATTTTCACCGACGGAGTTATTCCGTCACTTGAATAATATTTTACGACGGAGTTTTACTGACGGATGTTTCCGTCGGTAAAACTCATTTTACCGACGGAATAGATTCTGTCGCTAAAAATCCGTCGCAAGAGACGTCTTTTCTTGTAGTGTCATTATGGCAACACTCTGTTCTTACGGTCGAGTCACATACTCAGTGTAACTAGTAAAGCCTTTATTGTGCTTATCCCTAAATTCAAAGACCGAAGAACACCGAGTGACTTTCGGCCCATCAGCTTTTGCAACACCAACTAAAAGGTTATCTTAAAGACTCTAGTCAATTGAGTAAAGGGTGTCATGAACAACCTTTTATCTCCTTATCAAAATGTTTTTGTTGCCAATCGCCATATCATGACCAACATCCTTATTTCCCAAGAATTGACACATATAATAAGGGTAGCTAAAAAAGCAAAGGCGGTTTAGGTGTAACTAAAATGGACACAAGCAAGGCCTATGATAGGGTATGCCAGATTTAGGGGCAAGTTAGTCGCTTTGGTATTATTTTAGGGTTTGGGTTACTTTTTTACATTTTCTTTTCATTCCTTCTTTATTCTTCTTCTGCTCCATCACTCGCCTACCATCTAACAGGGATCCCGATCCACTGCTGTGGCTAGGGTTACAGCAGTGGTGCTGTGACCCTGTCACAATTGTCCGATCCTTATGGGTAGGAGGGAAGGGTTTAGATCACACCACGTCACCCACCTTTAATTCCCATCATTTACTCTTCCTCCCTTCCTGCCGGCACTAACCACCATCTCTCTCTCTCTCTCTCTCCAGTTCCTTCTACCGGGATCTCATCACGCCGTCTTCTTCCCGGCGAAGACACAGCGACGTCACTGCCACTCATAAGGATCTTCTGGCGACGCATCTACCAACACCGGCGTGCCTTCAATCGACTAGCAGCTCCTCACGCTGTCCACGGTGACGCCACATCCACCGGTGAATATTCTGGCGACGCATCTACCAAGCATCCAAGCCTTACGCCGGCGACATGGGGGACTCAATCTCATGGTACACCGACGACACCTCATGGACACGACGACGCCACATCCACCGGTGAATGAGGCAGAGCCACCTGCTTTGCCGCCTATCGGGTGAAGGAAGTTAACGACATAGAAACATAACAGAGGATGAAAGATTACCATTCCTGCACATACCCAACATAAGACGTTTTGTAATGGTCTAAGTTTTTGGTTCCTTCTCTCGCCGCACACCCCCGGCGGGAGCTCCTTTTAGAGCATCTCCTAAATTATTAAAGTTTATGTTCTTCTCACTCCAAGAAACTGTCTTCCAACGTACAGTAAATGAGGGGAGGTAGAGTAAATGAGGGGAATTGAAGGTGGGTGACGTGGGGTGATCTAAACCCTTCCCTTCCACCCAAAAGGATCGGACGGCTATGACAGGGTCACAGCACCACTGCTGTAACCCTAGCCACAGTAGTGAATCGAGATCCATCTAACAGGCGACCATCACACCCAACCAAGCCTCACCAAAGTAGCTACTATTTAGCATTGACCATTCTCACCAATTAATTGTTGGTCAATCAATCAATGTGTTTCTGTGATTGTGCCTGTGCCTGTGCTCTCTCTCTCTCTCTCTCTCTCTGTGAAATGGTGGGTGGGGGGACAATGGCGAGCATGCGGCTTCTATTGGAGGAAAAAAGGGGGCATGCAGCTGTGTGAGAAAAAGAAGTAAGGTTGGATTTCAATGTTTATCGACGGAATCAATCCATTGCGAAACAGCAAGAATGAAATCGAGTAAGATAAGATAATTAAAAAAGGAAAGGAAAACGTAAAAAGATTATTTTTGTAGAACATAATATTTCGTCACCAAAAGTGCCTCGGTAAAAGGATTGTTTTAATGGGATTTCCATTGCTAAAAGCTTGTATTTTTTGCGATAGAACGCAATCCATCGGTAAAGTCCGTCAATAAAAGTAACTTTTGGCGACGGTAACCATTCCATTGCAAAAGGTCCATTGGTAAAAAAATCTATTTTCTTTTTGTGAACTCTCTCTGCTTTCATAATTCTTAAACCCGTAAGGATAAAACCGAAGAGACTTGTGTGTTCATCTATCATTTGTGAACTGGCCTACAAGGTCCATCGGCTCTTGACTACAAGCAAAAAATCCTTTCGTTAATTCAAAATAACATTTTAGTAGCAAAAAATAAAAACATTCATCATCAGTTCGAGTCAAGAATGCAACTTTTATTAAATTTTATCGTTAAAGCGACTGTAATAGTTGTTTTAAAGGAAGATAAAGTAAAGCCAATATTTTGAAATGGCCCCTCAATGCTTAAAGCTTCCTGCAACGGGGACAAAATCGGAACACTGAAACCAATCTTTTTTTTTTTTTTTTGATGAACAGATCACTGAAACCAATCTTAATGAAGCCAGAAAGTTACTAAACTAAGTACACTGAACACATGCTACCTAACTGGGACTATTATTGAAGACCCCTAAATCCGCCATGGCTTTACATCTAGAAGAGATGCACGTAAGCTATGCACAGGAATCTGGGTACTCTTGTAGACGCCGCCTTTGGAATCTTTGGTAAAACAACGAAAAGAGCTGGGTTTTGCTGTTCCATTTTGGAGAGGTGCAGAGGCTGGCCTGCTTCACATGCCAAGTTGTTGGTAGCTTTACGCCTTTATGTGATGATGCCTGGAAAAAAGTGGTCGTCTTTGCTTTATTTATTGCTTTCAAAAAGTGGTCGGACGGAAGGCGACGAGGAAATAATATGGCCTTAGCCTTTGCATTCTTTTATTGTCTCTTCTTCTTTAGTCTGAAAAACGTTTAGCATCATTTAGAAATGTTCACCTTTCCAAACGTTGGTTCACACGAGTGATTGCTCGTGCCGGTACACCGAGTTAAAAATCAATTTTTTAAATTGTGATAAGTTTAGTTTTGCCGCATGAATAAACCCAGAACATATTAGCTTAACTTGGTAGGTCGAGAATGGATGTTGACTATCTTGATCTAGATTTTCTGTTTGTAAATGAATGTTATTTTCATATGATTCCCGATCAAAATTTTCTACAAGCAATGCCAACTGAGACTAATAACCTGCTTGAAATTTTCACATGACAATCGTATGTAGTAAGTGAGAGGGGTATCAGCTATCAGTTGAAGTGTGCTTAATATTCACTTTTTCAGGACTAGTTCAATAATTTCCCTGAAAATCTCAAATTTTAGAA
The DNA here is from genome assembly GCA_033070095.1 of Escallonia herrerae. Lineage (NCBI taxonomy): Eukaryota > Viridiplantae > Streptophyta > Magnoliopsida > Escalloniales > Escalloniaceae > Escallonia > Escallonia herrerae. Next base: position 21,864 of record JAVXUP010003223.1, on the reverse strand, counting down.
CACATTAATTAAAATATAATGTTGGTTACAGAATCTATCAAAGATCTGCACCCAACACGGATGGGTGCTCGCATTTGTCTAACTCCAAAAATTGTGAAACGGAATTTCTAGTTGTAAAAGTAGGTGAAGTAAAAAGTGTCCTTAACAAGTTTCTAGCAAATAAAAGAAGCCATAAAGTATGAATAAAAGCAGTTTTAATAATGGTAAATGTTACTAATATACTACAGTACATTTAATCACCTCTTGCCGTGACTAAAAGAAGTTTCACGTTACTTTATTACCAACACACTTAACGAAACTAGTAGAGCCAAGTTTTGCCACACCTATTAATTAGTAATTTATTTTGGCACAAAATTGGGACAAAAGTGATTATGACTGACTCAACAACCAAGGCACCAAATGTCGGCTAAAGGATAGATAGACCAATAGAAATCACCGTCTGAAGATGCAAAAAAACTAGGATCGCATCAAAAAAAACAAGCTCGCTTTCCGATTTAAATATCAATTTCAAAAGTAATTGGCTATAAACAGAGACTTTATGAGGCTTTAGATTCTGAAATGGACTCAATTTTCTATTTTCGATGTTGAATATGCACTATTAATTAATCATCTAAAAACATTATATCGTTAATAGTTTTGGATATGATGGAAACCCTTTGCTATTTTCCGTTTCCCTTTCGATTGATTTTTATGTTTTTGTCAATCTTCAACTCTCAACTTGAACCAATTTGATTGTTATTCGCACTCTTCTGGAGCTAGATGGTGCATGTAATTTGTGATTAATTTATTCCGTCGAATTTGTTTGTGGTTGACAATGAACGGTAGTCGGTTTACTTTTTCACAACTTTGGCAAAACTTTAAGGTTGTTTGGGATTAATTCTCAAAAGAAAATTTCGGATTAAATTTTAATAAACTTTTAAAATTAAAACTAAATTAACGCTATGGATGGTGTTTAGATAAAATTCTAAATGCAGTTTCAATGTGACAAAAAGAAGGTGACAGAAAGAACGGGCAATAAAAAAACAAAACCCGCAAGAGGATGATACAAGAAGAGTATCAAATATGACTAATCAAGTAATTTATAAGAATAATGTCGGGCCAGGCCACTTCGGCTTGAGAATGGTGAAACCAACCTAACATATGTATCAAAAGATTACAAACGCAAATATCCCATAACAGCTGGACAAGGAGGTGAATTCAAAACGATAAAAGGATATTGGGGAGAGCCAAGAATGTTGAGACCCAAAGTACCATTCGATAATCAGTGGCAAATAGTCGGCAGAGAAAGAGTTTCATTCCCATAAGTTTATCAAGACTGAAGCAGGACATAAAAGAGAAGGGTGCAGAAAAAATTCGCAGCCATACTATGGAAAGAGTTGGAGCTCAAACAAGCCCAACTCAAGAAAAAAAATGTACTTGGATAAGGTAGTTAGAATGTCAAGATACAGTTGAGATCGCGCAGCAAAAACAAACGGAAGAGGGCGATTCCCAGAAAATGATAGCAAATGGGAGATTTAGTAACTTGAGAAACTATCGGTTGGCAAAGAAGTAAAGATGGATGCCCCCAATAAGAACGAAGACGGAAAAGGAAGCAGAGCGATTTTGGAGGACAAAAAGGTTGAAGCAAAAAGGAAGTTGTTCTTTGGTGAATATGAGGTAAATATCGATTGCAACATGGTGTTCATTCTTCCTCTCACTTTTAAAGCAAAAGAAGAACAGTCATTTTCAGAATGTGAAAGAAGATATAGAAGATGATAAAACACCAACAACGAATAGTTTTGCACTCGAGAAGATGAATGATACACCTGGCGAGGTAAGACAGAATCATTCTAATAAAGGCATCATAATCGATCATGGGAATCAAGTCATATTAACCATACCAGACCCGCAAAGAACAAAGCATTTAAAACCATTGTTCATCTCCACGCTAATGGGTGGCCAACCCGTGGCTAGAGTCTTGGTCAACAACGGTGCTACAATAAACATTCTACTTACTAGAATGTTGAAAAGGCTATGTAAAGATGAAAGGGATTTCAATCCATCCGAAGTCATGATTTGTAACTTTGCCGGGGCATTTTAAAATCAAAGGATGTATAGAACTCACAGTGGTAAAAAAGACGTAGATGTCTCTGTTTCTTATAATAGATTCTTCCTCGAATTTCAATGCTTTGCCAGGAAGGGATTGGATAAATGCCAATAGTTGCATTCCATCTTCCCTCCACCAGGTTCTAATATTTTGGAGAGAGGAAAAAGATGGAAAGAAAGTAGCAGAGCTAGTTTAGGCAGACGATAAGCCATTTTTAGCAGTTCTGAACTGTATTGAAGCGAAGTTTTATCAACAGGAATTAGAGCCATTAGTATTGGACAAGGATGGGATACTTGTGTGTGTCGAGGTATTGATTCCATGGTTGGACCTAGCAGTAGAAGGTCTTTACCAAACAAGTATGAAAACAATTGTTGATGGTTAAACACGTACAGGGAGTGTGTTATGTGCAATGGAAGCTGAAAGAGAACATCGAAAAGTGAGAATCATAGGCGACAACAGCTGAAGGTCTAGACAGAGCGTAAGTAGGACAAGAGGTGGTAAAAAAGACTCTTAAAACATTTATGATTTATGCCATGGAGAAGTCATTGACAAGATTGTCTTCTATCGATTAGAGAGAATGCGTAGAGGATGTTGAAGGAGATCAACGAGTTGGGGTTCGACTGTAGGATCTTAAATTGCACCAGCCAAATTTGATGATTTGAAAACAGAATCACAAGATCCGTTAATAAAAGTAAACTTAAGACCAGAGGCCGATCCGCGACCAATCTACGTTAGTGCTCAGTTACCAGATGGACTTAGAAAACAAGTTATCGAGTTGGTCAGAGATTACAGAGACTGTTTTGTATGGAATTATGAGCAAATGCTCAGTTTGGACAGAAAATTGGTAAAACATATATAGGTTGCCAATCAAACAAGGATTCAAGCGAAGTGACACTAATAGTGAAGGAGGAAATCGAGCAATTGATCAAGGCGAGGTTCATTCGGCCTGCCTGATATGTTGAATGGATGTCTAATATTGTTCTCTTATTAAAGAGAAATGGTAAATTAGGTGTATGCATCGATTTTAGAAACTTAAACTCTGCTACTCCTAAGGATCAATATGCTATGCCTATTGTAGACATGTTAGTTGATTCAGCATCTAAACATCATGTCATTTAGGGATGGAAATGCTGGATATAATCACATTTTTATCAAAGATGAGGATATTCATAGAATGACCTTTAGATGTCCTGGTGTAATTAGAACATTCAACTATTGGGGCCACATATCAAAGGGCAATGAATTTGATTTTTCATGATATGAGTGGCAAATTTTTTGCGGTATACATTGATGATGTGGTTGTGAATTCGGATGATCACAAAGAGCATATACGAAATTTAGAAAATGCCTTCATGAGAATGAGAAAGAACAATTTCAAAATGAACCCTTTGAAATGTACTTTTGGAGTTTCTGCGGAGAATTTTCTAGGATTTTTAGTTCATCAAAAAGGGAATTGAAATCGATAAGAATAAAGCAAAAGCCATTATAGATGCCTGAGCCCCTTCAAATAAGAAAGAACTTCAGCGATTTTTAGGCCAGATTAATTTCTTACGTCGATTCATTGCTAACTTTGTAGGGAAAACAAAAGCATCCTCAGCTTTGTTAGGGTTAAAGGAAATATCAAATTTCATTGGGAAGTAGAGCATCAACAAGCTTTTCAATTGATAAAGGAATATTTAGCCAAATCCTTAGTCCTAATGCCACCGAGAGTCGAAAGGCCATTGAAGTTAAATGTATCAGCCGTGGAGTCATCACTTGGCAGTTTATTATCTCAGGAAAACAATCAAGGCATTGAACATGCTATCTATTACTTTAGTTGGGGCTTAAATGTCACTAAAACAAAGTACTCTATTGTAGAGAAGTTATGTTTAACTTTGTACTCTACTGCAACTAAGCTTCAGCATTATATGTTGCCATTTGATGTGTTAGTTATAGAACAAACTGATCTGGTAAAATATATGCTATCAAGACCAGTTATACGGGAAAAAAATGGAGAAATGAGTCCTTGCATTGATAGAATATAGCATAATTTATATTCCTCAGAAAGCCGTGAAAGGACAAGCCTTGGCCAATTTCTTCGAAATTATTCAAGTGATGACATTGAGAAAGGAATAATCTATTTTGATATTGTTCCTTGAAAAATAATGTTTGATGGATCATATACTTATCAAGGAGCTGCTGCGGGAATAGTATTAATTTTGCCTATCGCAAACATCCATCAATTTGCTTTTCACCCATCCATGAGACATAAAACATGGAACAAAAGGCAAGAAAAAGATTAGATTGGCTATTGGAATGCGAAGAGACCCTTTGGCCATAGAAAGCGAATCTGAAATAGCTGCTCGAAGGGGAATGCAATCATGAGTTCTTTCCAACAACTACGCTTATTTGCAGAAATCGAAATTGCATTTCCACCATCACTGACGAGAACAATGTCACTCATACCTCACAGCCTGCCATTGTGCAATGCCTACTCAGTCATTTCAAACATATCATTTGCCCAAAAACTGTGCTACCTACATCATCAGTACATGTCTCCATTGTTGAGGGCATTACTCCACAGTTATCTACCACTCAAAGTAGTTTTCTTGCTAGACTCATTATAGCTAAGGAAATCAGATTAGCACTGTTCCAAATTAAACCCCTCAAAGCACCAACACCACATAGGATCCCAGCAATTGTCTATCAGCAATGTTGGGACTTTATAAAAAGGCCTATCATTATGGCCACACTCTCGTCTTACGGTCGGGTCACATGCTCAGTGTAACTAGTAAAGCCTTTATTGTGCTTATCCCGAAATTCAAAGACCGAAGAACATTGAGTGGCTTTCGACCCATCAGCTTTTGCAACACCAACTAAAAGGTTAACTTAAAGACTCTAGTCAATTGAGTAAAGGGTGTCATGAACAACCTTATGTCTCCTTATCAAAATGTTTTTGTTGCCAATCGCGATATCATGACCAACATCCTTATCTCCCATGAATTGACACATAAAATAAGGGTAACTGAAAAAGCAAAGGCGGTTTAGGTGTTACTAAAATGGACACAAGCAAGGCCTATGATAGGGTATGCCAGATTTAAGGTCGAGTTCGTCACTTTGGTATTATTTTAGGGTTTGGGTTACTTTTTTACATTTTCTTTTCATTCCTTCTTTATTCTTCTCTCTTCTTCTACTCCATCACTCTCCTACCATCTAAGAGTCGACCAACGCACCCAACCAAGCCTCGCCAACGTAGCTACTATTTAGCATTGACCATTCCCACACTAATTGATCACCAATGAATTGTTGGTCAATCAATCAGTGTGTTTCTGTGCCTGTGTCTGTGCCTCTCTCTCTCTCTCTGTGGGAAATGGGGGGTGGGGGGGATAATGGCGAGCAAGCGGCTTCTATTGTAGGAAAAAAAGGGGGCATGCAGCTGTGTGAGAAAAAGAAGTAAGGTTGGATTTCAATGTTTATCGACGGAATCAATCCATTGCGAAACAGAAAAAATGAAATGCGAAGAGGTCTTGGGTTTGGGGTTCTTGTCCTTCTAACAACTTCAAGCTTTTGAGTTATTGTGATAGTGATTGAGCCAGATTTAGATGAGCAAAAGAGTGCCATCGGGTTTGTCTTCTATATGGGAGATACGACATTTACACGGAGTTCAAAAAATTAATCTATTGTGACGCTTTCTACTTATGAAGCGGAATATGTCGCCAACACATCATGTGTTTGTCAAACTATTTGGTGTTGAGGGATCTTCCTTTGCCACAAGAATAGTCAACCGAGATTTTCATTGACAATAAGTCGGCCATAACATTGACCAAAAATCAAATTTTTTTAATGATCGTAGCAAGCATATCAATACAAGGTATGACTACATTAGAGAGTGTTTTACAGAAAAAGAAGTGGAGTTCAACTATATGAAGTCACAAGACTAAGTTGCTGATATGTTCACCAAACCCCTCCAAGTCGAGGCATTTCGTAATAGAGAAGTTTGCTTGGAGTTAAAGATCATATTTAAGGGGTAGTGTTGAAATAAAAATAATAACCTTGATATTTTTTAGTCACATGTTACTAATTAAGTTAGTATGGTAATAGCATGCTAGTGGTCGTTAATCATGAGTTAGTGGGGTTTTTACTAATATATTAGCGGGTGTTAATAATATGTGATGCCAAGGAATGTGGGTTCGTACCTATGTGGAGGTGCCACAAAGGCTGCAGTCCGAGTCAGCTTCCAAGTGTTCAAGATGAGAGAAAGCAAGGATGGAGTAAGGGCTGAGAGCAAGGCTTCCCAGACAGGCCTTGAGGAGTGGCAGGGCTGCAGAGACGAGGCCGCGACGAACAAGGCCGGCAGTCAATAGTCCAAGTCAGGGTCCGAGTCGAGGTTCGATGTTACAGTCAAAAGTTTTGTTTCCCTCACTAGAATCCAAGAGCTCCCCAAATTCTAGAGTGAGAGAGTGATTTTGTAAGAATTAATCAAAAGTCCCCTTTTTTGAGTTGTAAAGTTCACTATTTATAGGAAACAATGTGCTTATGTCATAAAATGCCACATGGCATCCCCTGGGAGTGACACGTCATAAGGGGGTCCCAAAATACCGGTTCTCCGTTGGACTGCCAGTACCCAAATTTGCGTTGCCTGCCTCGCACAGCGTCGTTCTACCTGTCTGAGAAGACTGACCACACCATGACGGCATGATCAGAGCAAGCCCGTTGCCCCAGCCACCGATCCAAGCCCTTACTGAATCCCACGAAGTGCGTCAAGAGACGCGCGGAGAACCTGACAGTGGCGAGGGTTGCCCCTGTAGCCAACTATCAGATGGACTAGGCGACATGCCTTCCAAGGACCTGCTCCCGTCCTAGAGTGACCCGAGGGTCATCGCCTTGGCGGTGTCAATGATCAATGGTAACATGAGTGGACATGCTCGCAGCTCAGTGTTCAGGGTCCGTGGCGAGGGGTCCTAGTGCCGAAGCCCCCGTGACGGTGACGACGATGGCTTCAAGGTTGTGAGCCCATCCCATAGTTGATTGTGCCGGCGATGGCTTTAAGGTTGTGAGCCCATCCCGTAGTTGATTGTGCCCACGATGGCTTTAAGGTTGTGAGCCCATCCCGTAGTTAATTGTGCCGGAGATGGCTTTAAGGTTGTGAGCCCATCCCGTAGTTGATTGTGCCGGCGATGGCTTTAAGGTTGTGAGCCCATCCGTAGTTGATTGTGCCGGCGATGGCTTTAAGGTTGTGAGCCCATCCCGTTAATTGTGCAGGCAATGGCTTTAAGGTTGTGAGCCCATCCCGTAGTTGATTGTGCCGGCGATGGCTTTAAGGTTGTGAGCCCATCCCGTAGTTAATTGTGCAGGCAATGGCTTTAAGGTTGTGAGCCCATCCCGTAATGCTGCACACTCTGAAGAGTGGGTCGAAGCATGTTCCACGTCCATGGCGGGGGCGCATGGTGTGATGAATAAGTGTGATGCCCGAAGGCCTGTATCATGATTGTGGCGCATGGGCGCAGTGACGAACGTCACGAAGACAATGCTTGGTGCCGGAGTACATGTCATGTGTGTGGCGCGGCAACGAATGTCGTGAAGCAATACTTGGTGCCGGGGGCACATATCATGAAGATGGAGCGACGACGAATGTCGCGAATCAATACTTGGTGCCGGGGGCACATATCATGAAGATGGCGCACGGGCGCGGTGACGAATGTCGTGGAGCTATAGTTGGTGCCGGGGGCACGCATGATGAGAATGGCGCACAGGCGCTGCGACGAACGTCGCGGAGCAATACTTGGTGCCGGGGGCACACATGTTGAGAATGGCGCACGGGCGCGGCGACGAAGGTCGCGAAGCTATAGTTGGTGCCGGGGGCACGCGTGATGAGAATGGTGCACGGGCACGGCGACGAACGTCGCAGAGCTATACTTGGTGCCGGGGGCACGTATGATGAGAATGGCGCATGGGCGCGGCGATGAACGTCGCGGAGCTATACTTGGTGCCGGGGGCACGTATCATGAAGATGGCGCACGGGCACGGCGACGAACGTCGTGGAGACGGCGCACGGGCGTGCGTCGGGTGTCCCGAAGATGGGATTTGAGCTGAGTGTACCTGTCATAATAAGATGACTAATGCAACATGTAGTAATGACAAAGTTGGAAGTGATGGTACGCGGTCGTCAGTGACGAGTCATTCGGTGGTAGTGCGCGACTTTGGGCGACGGACATCGCGGGAGCGGTGCGCGGTCGCGGATGGCGAACGTCGCGAGGTTGATGTACGACGGACATCGCGAGGTTGATGCACGACGGACGTCGCGAGGTTGATGCACGAGGGACGTCGCGAGGTAGATGTACGAACGTCCGTAAACATCGCGGAGGTGCAAAGACTTGAGAAAACAAGTTCGCTCGGGAGGGGAGGCCATAGGCCAAAGATTAGGGGAAGGCCAAGGCCACCACCCCTGGGGAGGTCGAGGCCGACCCCTTGGGAAAGCCGAGGCCTACCCTAGGGGGTGGCCAAGGCCAATGGCCAACTCCCATGTAAGGAGGCCAAGGCTACTCCCCCTTTTTGGCATACTTCGGGCACACCGACAGACAGTGTCTTGATGAGCCACTCTAAATCCATAAGTTGTGTTATGACGAGTGCGTTGACACGATTCGTATCTATGTGACGATCAAGATGTCAAAATTACGTACGAAGCATACAAAGCAGAAAAAGTGCGAAAAGGAGTATGCCCGAAAGTGGGGAACCACCGGGGCCAAGTGGCTGAGGCTAACCCCTCTTGGAGGCCGAGGCCGGCCCCCTAGACCTGGGGGTGGAGGAGGCCGACCCCCTGGGGTTGGCCAAGGCCAAATGGTCTTCCATTTTTGGAGCCCAAGGCCACTTCCCCCTTTGGCGTACTTTGGGCACGCCGACGGTATGTGTTTTGATGGGTAATGAAAAATATGAAAGTTGCGTTGCGACGAGTGTGTCGACGCGAATCATACTCACATGACGAACAAGGTGCTAAAGTCATGTACGAAGTGTACGAAGTGAACAAAGTGCGAAAGAGACTGCGCGCGAAAAGTGAAGAACTGGGGGGGAAGGCCAAGGCCAACCCCCCATGGGAGGCCGAGGCCGACCACATGGCCTTGGGGGAGGCCGAGGCCGACCCCAAGGGGTTGGCCAAGGCCTTTGCCCCTTGACCCCGTCGCTCCTGTTGCGCCGTCAATCGAAGTTTTTTTGGTGAAAAGGTGTTCGGGTGGTTTTGGTGCAACAGTCGTGCTCTCGTGGGTCACGCTATTGCGGAATAAGTAGTCTATGTCTCGCACCAGGAGCGCGTGGAGCGTGAAATGCACGTCACATGAGCGTGCCCGTGCTGACTGGTTTGATGCGTTGGAAGTTTGACCGTTGAATATGTCGATGTGTTTGCGCGAAGCGGGAACCCTAATGGGCCTTTGGGTGTGACCAGAATGGGTTGGGAACATAAACCCCCTACGTGAGGTGGGCGCGGAGGGGCAACCCGAGCGGGCGCCGTAAGCATAAACGTCGGTCTTCGAAAAAAGTGCCGGTCCCGAATCTTTGAGGAACGGGCATGATAGTAATGAAAGACGTGGTGGAGCGGATGCTTCCTTGAATTGATTTTTTTTTTTGCGAAGAAAAACGGTTAGCACGAACAAAATAATAGCGGTATCGAGCGAGAAAAAGAAAGGAGAGCGACGGAGTATGCATTCACTAGTGTTGGCGTGAAAAGAGAGGTAGTGCAAAAAAAAAAGAATTTAACCGGAAGTGGGTTTCCGCAAAAATATTAATGGTAAAATTAAGTACGTAAAAGTTGGAGCGTTATTCCGGACGAAGATAGCGCAAAAAAACTTAAGCTAGCGCGAGAATGTGTAGCGGTTTGAAAAAAAGAGTTGTTGGGAGTTTTGGGGGGAAAATTTGAGGTTGAATTTTGAATGAAAAAAAGAGGGGGAAGTTTTTGGGGGGAAAGTACAAGACTTGTTAGAAAAAGGGGGGAAGTGGGGAAAGTCTTGCAGAGAGAAAAGAGGAAGAGAAAGAAAAGAAGAGAAGAAGAAGAAGGAGAAGAGGAAAGCTTGAAGACCACATGAGGTTGAGGACTTCACAAAAGGCCAAGAGGATGCAAGGAGGTAAGAGAGGAGAAGGAAGTGGGGGAAGGGGTGCCCAAGGGCCAACCGCGGCGGCGGCCGAGGCACACCGCCAGGCCGAGGCCGAGCTTGGGGGAAGGAGGGGAAGGGGGAATGATGGAAGGGGAGTTGGGAAAGGCTGCGAATGGCCAAGGCCGACCAAGGCCGTGAGGCCGAGGCCGACCGTGGCAATCCGGCCGAGGCCGAGGCCGAGGTGGTTGAAGGGGGGAGAGAGAGTGGGGATGGGATGGGGAGGAAAGAAGAGGGGAAGGAAGGGGAAGGGAAGAGGGAAGGGGAAAAGAAAAGAGGGGAAGGGGAGGGGCGGCCTCGGCCGAGGCCGAGGGTGGTGGTGGTGCGGGGGAGGGAAGGAGGGAGGAGAAAAAGGAAAAGGGAAGGAGAAAGAGGGAGGGAAAGAGGGAAGAGGGGAGAGGGAAGAAAGAAGGAAAGAGAGGGGGCGGCCGAGGCCGAGGCCGTTCTCGCGCATGGTGTTGACGTGCCCGAAGTGAGGGAAGATGTCGGAGGTTTGCCCAAAAAGACGAGGAAGAAGCAGAGTGCGCGACGTAGCGGTGGAGCGAGCCGGCTATCGGGGGCGTCGCGGTTCGACATGTTTGAGGATGATGAGGCCGAGCCGGTGGAGATGTCGGGGGTGCCGTTGAGTTTTGATAGTGGAGCGAGGAGCTTTGATCCAGTACCAAGTCAAAGCAATGTGTTGATGACGGCGAAGTAAGCAGTGCCTGGTTGCCCGCCGAAGGAGCTATGGGAGGAGCTGAGTCAGCGAGTGGCTGCGGATGTGTTTCTAGGGGGTGGAGTGCTTCGTCGATGGCGGTGAGTCCGATGGTTCCCTCTCCGTATGTCCGCGCGTCGAGTGGGGAGGTTGCCCCGGTGATGTCGCTGAGGTATGTGCCAGGTTTGTTGGCGGAGTGAGGAGATATACCATGGTCGCCAGTGATGTTCAAGGGCCACAACACTATGCCAGTGGGGTGGAAGTTTTGGTGCATGTACATGCTAGAGCGTTCGTCTTGGGTGGAGAGGTGGAGGCGTTGGGATTGGTGGCTGCGATAGAGGCGACGTTCAAGGTGATTGATCCGGTCAGAGATTTTAAGGGCTTGACGTTGCTGCTTTTGAGGTGGAGCTCGCAGACTCATACATTTATCACTGAGTTTGGGGAGATTGGGCTGACACTTCTGGACGTGATGATGTTGACCGGGCTGCCGATGCACAAGACAGAGGATGCTTGTGCATTGGAGTTGACAGCGTCAGAATGGTTGACTGTGAAGGGGCTGCAGGGGGTTACGAGTGAGATAAAGAGCCATCGGAAGGGGACGTATAGCGGGTGGATCAAACACTTCTATGGTACGGCGACCGCACTACCCGGGCAGAAGTTGGTATCGGAGAGCAGCTTTCGCATGGGTCCTTACTACAAGGACGAGAGATATGAGCTGGCGGGTTTCCTTGCCATGTTCTTGTCGAGGTACGCTCTTCGATTGTCTTTGTTTCAGCATTTCTTACATGTTATGCTTCAATTGCTCTTGTATGTGTTGTAGCTGAGCCTTATACTTAGAAAAAAAGATTTATGCTTTGAAAAAAAAGGAGGTCGACGTAGTCATACTGCCATGCATCGCATTTTATTATTTAAACAGGGTTGGGTAGTCGTAATAGATGTTGTATGTTCTATAACTGTAGGTTCGTATTGGAGGGTACGCCGGAGGATGGCGTTTCCCCTAGGGTATTCAAATTGGCAGTCCGGATGGCTGGGGGTGGTTGCGTTGGGCTGGCCCCTATTTACTTAAGCACGTTGTACTCGCGTCTGGATCAGTTTTCCAATGACGTGCAGAGGTCATATGGACGCTATTAGGCGGTGACATACATAGATTGGATGTTTTTGCAGCGGTATCTGTTTGAGATCTATGTGGACTACCGGCCTCTGGGGTTTCCTCTAGTACATCCGTCGCCGAGGAGGACGATAGTGACGCGGCCGGGCAGGTCGCGTGAGGTGTCAGCCTGGTACGCGGGGGGCCGGGTATATGCTTGGGCGGGCTGGAAGAAGCCCCGGTGTGAGTTGGCGGACGTATTTGACGATTCAGATGAGTGCATTCTTCGTCCATATACCAACATGCATAGCTCGTACGGGATTTCTCCATGAATTGGTCTGCAGGACAGTATTGTGCGACTGCAGAGTCGAGATGAGTTGACAGACATGGCGGTGGCCTTGCTAGTGGCCTATTTTCCAAGGTGGCTTCCTGTATTGACTGATGACGGCGGGAAGCCGGCTATTAACCGGTATTACGTGGCGAGGTACAACCCTGACCGCCTATCCATGAGTTTTGGTTATGACTTGGAGCCCCCATGTGGCTATGCTAGGCCGTGGGATGTGAGGAGGGCCTTTGGGTATACGATCCTAGAGGAGGCACGGAGGTGGCCGGTGCCGACAGAGGTGTGGAGGAGGCCCGGGACATTGTCGACGGGGGTGATGACAGTCGAGTATGCACGATGGTGGGCGCGAGTGCGGTCGACGTGGGCGGAGTGGATGTCGCAGGTGTCGTCTGACAGGCAGCAAGTCGACGTCTTTGCCTGGTGAACAAGGACTGGGGCTGATATCAGCACAGGTTGCGAGGCAATCAGGCATGTCGGTATTACTTACAGGTGTATTAGATTTGCCGGTGCCAGTACACACGTCGCGGGTGCCGGCAAGGGTCTCATTTCATCATTGAGGGTGGGTATGATGGAGAGTGCACTGCAGGCGGGTGCGGGTTCATCAGCAGGGGATAGACACAGGCCGAAGAGGCCGCAGGAGGTGCTTCAGGAGTCAGACTCTGAGGTTAGTGCTACCGTTTGTTTTCGTTACACCGTTGTTGATTATCATGTGGAGTGTGTTCTAAGATTTTTCTCTTGTTCTCTTGTTTTCTTTTTCTTTTTTTTTTGACAGGGACTTGATGATGCAGAGGATGCCATTGATGTAGAGCCCGACGATATGGCGGTGTTTGCTGAGGCCGGCAATGATGATACTGGTGGGATGGATGCTGAGGCAGCCGAGGAGGACAAGGAGGTAGATGTTGAGGCGACCGACGAGGTCGAGGAGATGGAGGCCGAGGCGACCGATGAGTGTGAGCCGATGGACAGTGCGGCTGTTGAGGAGGCCGCGGCGGCAGAGCAGGCTGCAGCCTACATTGTGGAGCCGGTCGAGCCGGCCAGTCATCCGAATCCATCGCCTGTCTTAGTTGAGGAGGTGTTCAGTGGCTCGATGGGTCATATGTTCGAGGCGGATGATTGGTGGACCAGTAGAAAGCCAGATGTTCTGACAGGAACACATGAGGGGTCGCGGGCTACACATGGGATGGTTAGAGACTTGTTGCCGCGACAGGAGGTACCTGGTTCGCATGTCGTGGAGCCTGTGGTGGATACGTTGTCGGGATCAGCCGTAGTCGCGGGTGATGCCCTGTTGGCGATGCATGCTGCTACCGTTGGCGTGCGGTCAGCGGGTGACGGAGTGACAGGAGTGGGTGATGCTAGTGGTGGGTCTTCAGTCGAACAGGTGGATGGTGCACTGTGGGAAGGCGTCGGGTTGGCTGATGCGGTAGTCTGCCGGTTGGAGATGATCAGGGCGACACAACCGCAGACGTTTGCTGGGCCTAGGACCATGCGTGACGCTGCATTGGTGAGGGTGTTGCATACCGCGCTCGTGGATTGGTTGGCGACACTTGGTGCGGTGCCAGCCTCAGCTTGGACTTCGGAGGTCATATCTGATTTTATGTTGGAGCTCGAGCCTTTCGTATCATTTGGTTTCCAATTGGACTGGTTGGCCGACTATATTAGAGCGAGGGGACAGAGTGCGGAGGCTATGGCTGGACTGACCGGCTATAGGGGCCCAAGAGGTGGTTTGGCAGGGTCGTAGGCGAGTGCTTGACGCAACATCGACAGATGTGACCCGGGAGGTGGCCGAGTTGCGGGTCCGACTTGCCGAGGCGGAGGCCTGACAGACAGAGATAGAGAGACAGCGGGCTGAGTGGGATGATAGATGATTCGATTTACAGATGCAGCGACGGGCTTTGGAGGCTTACACTTCTGATTCTGTTGGTGCATTGCTTATTTCTTTACAGTAGACATTGTGTACTTTGTATATATATATATATATATATATATATATATATATATATATATTTTGTTGGTCTGTAGTGGCCTGTAAACCTGTGACCTGTATGCATTTTGTTGATATTGATATGACAGTCATATGGTTATTTTGTACCTGTGTTGGTTGTGAGATGAGGCTTAGCTGCTGATGTGCTTGTATGTCTGGCATGTGGTGTCTTTCCGTTGTGGTTCCCCCCTCCCCGCCCATAGCAAGTGACTTAGTGAACGACGCATAAGTGAGAGTGCATTACATACAATAATTGAGTCGAGTAAATGGTCTTTGCATTGATAGTAGTTAGGCCAAAATGTCATTACATGGGTAAAGTAAGCACTTGTAATAGTCAGCAAAAGTTACAAGTCATAAACAGGTGTGCCTATACAAAAAGAAAGCTATGTGTGTAAATGCTCTAAGCTTTTGGCGGGCGGGGCTGGGGGGACAAGCCGCATCGGTCACGCATAATACTTCTTCAAATAGTGGCCGTTGATAGGGGCCGTGGTTTGTCCATCTTCCATGTTGAGCAGGAGGTAGGAGCCGTTATCTCTGGCTTCATGTATTTGAAGTGGTCCTTCCCAATTCGGTGTGAACTTGGGGGCTGGCATGTTGGCGCGCACATGTTTGGCGGCCTGGAGAACAAGGTTGCCCTTGACAAATGTCTCGTGGCTTCACAGTCTTTCCGTATGCCTCAGTGAGCTGCTCGTGGTACTTCTTTATACGGCATAAGGCATTGGCTCTTCTTTCATCAAGTCCTTTAAGAGCAGTCATTCTGGTTTCTTCTTCCTCAAGCCCACTGCTTAGGGCGAGTTTGGCTGATGCGACTGCAATATCGGCTGGGACCACACACTCGTCCCCGTAGACAAGGGAAAAGGGTGTGGCCTTTGTTGCTGTGTGCTTGGAGGTCCTATAAGCCCAAATTGCAAGGCTTAGTTTTTCAGACCATGAACCGCTTGCATCGTGGGCCATGCGTGACAATACCCGCAATAAGGTCTTGTTAGAAGCTTCGGCTTGACCGTTCCCTTATGGGTAGTAAGGGGTGGATGTAGCGTGGTTGATGTTGTATCCTTCCATGAAAGCTCGGACATCCCTGTTGATGAATGGAGTGCCATTGTCAGATATGATGCACCGGGGAATACCAAAGCGGCAAACGATGTGATTGCGTAAGAAGTTAGCAACGGCGCCCCCCGTGGCTCGTCGTAGAGGTAGGGCTTTGACCCACTTTGTGAAATGTTCTGTGGCGACCATAATCCAAGCGTGGCCTCGTGATGTGGGGTGGATGGGGCCTATGAGGTCGAGAGCCCAAGAGTGAAATGGCCATGGGGCTAAGATCATGCGGAGGTCGGACGCTGGTGTGTACATTCTGTCAGCGTGTCTCTGGCAGGGTTGGCAGTGTCGGACATGAGAGATCGCGTCAGATTCCATAGTCGGCCAGTAGTATCCCAACCTTAGCAACTCCGCATACAGCTTCTGAGAGCCTTGATGCTCACCACAATCACCATTGTGCACACCTTGACTGCTTGGGTACCCTGCAAGCATCGCAGGGTGCGTCCCAAAATTCCCTTGCAAAATAACTCTCCTTCCGTCACAAAATATTTGACCGACTTCCGTTTGATAGATCGTGCTGAGCTGCGGTCTGGCGGTAGGACTCCGTGGGATAAGTACTGGATGAAAGGTTGGCGCCAGTCACCTTCGACGTCAATGGCAAGAGCTTCCGCATTGTCCGGTGCATACAAGCACTCGGGACAGTCCCTTTGTATATTTGAGGCATCCTTGGCCATGGATGGCCAATAGAGACCCATACGCTGGAGGCGACGGTATAGAGGGGGACCGTCGAGGCCACAACACTTCTGATGGCCAAGTCTGAGCTTATGCTTCGTTTCTTCCGGCCCCAAACATCTAGCGAGAGTGCCCCCGGGGCATCGCTTGTACAAGACATCCCCTAGCATCAAGTAGTCTGTGAGAGTAGATGTGAATGCAAGGGATGGTACTTTAAGTTGGTCGATGATCGGCTGTCTCCAATCATCGGCGGTAGTGTCCCTCGGGATCAAGTTCATGGCTATGCAAGGTTTGGTCCTCTTGATGATGGTTAGCATTCGTTGTTCACCGTCGACTTCTATCTTTGACGCGATGGTAGCCAAGCTGTCCGCATGTCTGTTGTGGCATCTGTTGTGATGTTCATGTTGTACATGGCCAAATCTTGCTTCCAAGTGTTGCACCAAGGCACGATAAGGTGCCAAGGCTGGTTCCTTGACTGCGAACTCTCCGTCGGCCTGCTTCACGATCAAATTTGAGTCTCCTTTCACACACAAGGCCTTAGCCCCCATACTGACGGCGAGCATGAGGCCAATGACAAGCGCCTCGTACTCAGCTTCGTTGTTAGACACTGGGAATGCGAGCTTGAAGGATAGGGAGGTGGTACACCACCGGGATTTCCGAGGACTACACTGGCACCCCCTTGCCGAAGGGGCGTCCCGTTAGGGCCTTTGCTAGTGGATGAACTGTCGAATTCAAGCGTCCATAATTCATGGATGTCGGTGATAAAGGCCGTCTCCTCCCCAGGCAATTGGTCCGAGGTCGGCTCATATTGTTGGCGTGGAAAAAAGGCTAAGAGGTCTGCAAGTGCTTGGCTCCGTAGAGCTGTAGGATTCTTGATAGATAAGCCGAACTCGGCCAATAGCAACAACCAACGGGTGAGTCGACCAGACAGGGCGGGACGTGTAAACATGTAGCGGAGTGGATCAGCTTTGGTGACGAGTGTGATCTGATATGCCAAGAAGTAGTGTCTGAATTTCTGTGAGGCGTAAACCAAAGGCAAGCAGTGCTTCTCGAGCTCGGAGTAATTGGCTTCGGGCCCCCTGATTGACCGACTGAGATAATAAACAGGACGCTCCACCCCATCCACCTCTTGAGCAAGTAAGGCCCCTATGGACCTGGGCGTGGAGGTCAAGTACAGTAGAAGGGGCAGACCTCGTCGTGGTACCACCATGGTTTGCGGCGACATGAGTACCGACTTGATCTTGTCAAAGGCTTGCTGTTGGGGCGCACCCCAACTCCATGGTGCACTCTTGCGTGTCAAGTGCTGAAAGGGTGTGATGAGTTCGGCCAAGGCAGGGATGAACCGACAGAGGTAAGAGACCTTGTCGAGAAAGCTTTTTAACTGTTTGGTGCTTGTGGGGGGTGGCATCTCTTGGATGGAAGCGGCTTTAGAAGGGTCAACGTCGATGCCCTGTCGACTGACCAAGAAGCCGAGGAACTTTCCTGAGGAGACCCCAAAGGCACATTTAGCGGATTCATCCGCATATTGTACTGACGACAACGATCAAAGACTGCTCGGAGGTCCGTGAGATGATCACTTTCCTTTTTGGATTTGATGATACGATCGTCAACGTAGTCCTCTACTGTGCGGTGGATCATGTCGTGGAAGATTGCCGTCATTGCTCTTTGATACGTTGCACCTCGTTCTTAAGGCCGAAGGGCATGACTTTCCAACAAAAGTTACCCATAGGAGTGCGGAAGGCTGTCTTGGCACAGTCATCAGGGTTCATCTGAATTTGATTGTAGCCCGCGAAACCATCCATGAAAGATAAGGTTTCGTGTCCGGCGGCTGCCTCCGTAAGCATGTCGATGTTGGGTAATGGTAACTCGTCTTTAGGGCATGCCGTGTTCAAGTCCCGAAAGTCAATACAAACACGGACTTGGCCATTCTTTTTCTGCACAGGGACAACATTGGCCAGCCAAATTGGGTGAGTGATAGGTTCAATGAAGCCTGCCTGCAGAAGGCGTTCAATCTCTTGTTTGATCTTCAACTCAAGCTCGGGGCTGAATGTCCGCGGGTGTTGTCGTACAGGGATGGATCCGGTAGCAATGTTGAGATGGTGTGTGACTAAGGCAGGATCCAGTCCGGGCATATCATTGTAACTCCACGCCAAGACGTCGCGATATTCGCGCAGGAGGGAAACCAATTCCTCTCTTCGGCCGGGGGCGAGTTTTGTGCCAATGTAAGTGTGCCGTGGTTCCTCGCCTGGGTCAGCCAGGTTGATTTCTTCAAGATCTTCAGCTTGTGGCCGAGGGCCGTCTTCATAGCAAGGTGGTGCTGCGCCGGGGGTGAGGTCAGGATCTGGTGGGCAATGCTCGGTCGTGCAGCACCATTCAGTCTCCTCAAGTGGGTCGGGGTCGAGGGGGTCAGATGAGGGACCACCTGAAGCCCCCGCACACCGTCATAACTGGTAGATCACTTTACCGTCCTTGACGATGCGTTGGAAGGTTGGCTTGTGCTTGTGCTTCTTGGACTTGGGGGATGAAGGGGTGGAGTTGGTTGTGGCAGCAGACGGAGGCATTGAGGCCGATCCCTTGTTCTTGGTACCTCTCTTGGTCTTGGGCTTAGGAGGCTTGTTTCCACACAGCTCGTCCCAATTTGGCAGCTTGGTGGAATGTATATGAGTAGCATTCTCACTGTCCTCGGCAAGCTCCGTGAAGAAAGAGGCTTCGGCGAAGTAAGATTCGGCACATTCAAAGGGGGCTTTGGTTGCGGGGATTGTCATTGCTACCTCACGTCCCGCAGGACCGGCCATCAGTTTCACACACTGGTGGTACGTTGAGGGAACAACCTTGTTGACATGAATCCAAGGTCGGCCAAGCAGGAGGTGGAAGGAAGACTCGCTGTCTATTACGTGAAAAGTAGTGTCTCGACGGACAGTTCTGACCATGAGGTCGACAGTGATATGGCCGAGGGTGGACTGGGGGCCTTGCCCGAAGCCAGTAATCTTGATGGGGTCACGGATGATTTTTCTTGGGGGATACCGGCTCGTTGCAAGGTGATGAGTGGTATGATGTTGATTGAGGCGCCGCAGTCTACTAAGGCGCGACGGAAGCCTGTGCCATTAACTGTGCATTCAAGGTACAACGGTCGGTTGTGGTGTTCAATCGGTGGTGAGTCCTCGTCTGAGAAAATGAATGCGGTAGAAGGGACGTGTCTGAGTTCGGCTTGGGCAGCGAAGCATTCGGGACCGAGGCCTGTGGTGACCTCGATTAGACAGTTCGAGAGGTAAGTCCGTGCCGCGGGCGAAAACCCCATTTCATCAAAAAAACTTTTGATTTTTGACATTTTTCGACTGAGGACGCCGGCTGAGGAGCGGGGGTACGCAAGGTGCGACCATGGGAAAGACCTCCGTAGGAGCTTCGGGGACGGGAGGCTCGATGTGGTCAGTGGCGGCCATGAGCACCTGATGCTCCCGATTGTTGTTGCCATGGTGTGGGTAAGGCTCTTTACGCACATCGTTGTTCTTTCGTAGCTGTAGGTCGCCTGACGCGACCTTCCTTGCAAAGATAGTTCGCAACGCATTGCAATTTTTGAGAGGATGGCCAAGGGCTTGATGGAAAGGACAGTAATTGGGTCTGGTCCTTTCTTCGTCCGTGATGTTGTTCCGCATTGGTGGCAGTTGGAAGTTTTTGTCATGTGTCACCCACTCTGCCAAGAGTTCCTTCACTGTATTCAAATCACATGGGTAGTCGGGTGCAAGCACCTGTTGCCTTCGCTTGTCGGAGCGTTGGCCCTCACCTGGGAACTGACGCTTGAAGCCAGTGTAGTTGCTGCTACTGTTGTTGGGGCTGTGGTTGTTACACTGAGTGGTGGGTGCGCCTGCCGAAGCCAGTAGTGCATTTTGCGGTCGCGGCTTCCACGGCTTGATAGGACCGACCGTCTCGTAGGTACGGCGGGCTGTCTCCTTGAGGTGTCCCCAAGACCTCAACTGTAGGTTCTCGATATGCACCCGGTAGATGTCAGTCATATTTTTTATGCATATGGGAACCAACATTTCGTCCTTGCTAAAGTCCGTGCACTCAAGGCATTTGAGATGGAAGCGATGCACGTACTTATTCAAGTCTTCCCCTTGGTTCTGGCGAATGCCAGCAATGTCAACAATAGTCACACGTTTGGCCTCATAATGGAATTTGTCTAAGAACAACTGGACCATGTCGTTCCATGCGTGGACAGTCCCCGCGGGGATTTGGTGATACCAAGTGTAAGCCAAGCCTGTAAGGGACTTGTGGAATTCCCTCAACTTCAAGCTATCCCCCGGACCATACTGCTCCAATGAGCCCGCAAATCTTCAAGTGCTCACGGGCGTTGCCCTCACGTCCGTTGAAGAGCACAAAAGCAGGTTGTTTGTACTTCGTGGGATAGGGTATGGCGGCAATATCATTGGCATATGGGGCATGGCCTGTGAGGTGGGCAGAGGGATTAGGTGTAGAATTTTGTGACAAGCGGTGGATGAGTGCATCAAAATCTAGCTTGGAGACATAGTCGGGAGACGGGTCGTCTTGGACGGTCAAAGGGTGGTGGCTGGCTGGGATGCCGCGAGCCCCCGAGCCCCCAGAAGGAGCAACTTGATGGGCAGGTACAACGGAGGGTTGATATATGACAGGGGTTTGCGGTGGGAGTTGTATATGGGCGTGGTTGAGTGGGCGAGGCATGTCCACTGCCTGACCGGTGGTTTGACGTTGTTCGGTTATGTAAGGGTTCGGCTCCATCTCAATGGAGTCATGGGTTTCAGATGAACTTCGTGTCGGCATGGGCTGGGGGGCCGTGACAGGGTGAATCTGTCGCAGTACGGGTCCAAGTTCTGCCTGAGGTCTTTGTGACGGCCTGACAGAACGCAGCACATCAGCCGCAGGAGGCAAAGATGTCGCAAGTCCTACCGCCAAAGGTCTAGATGATTGTGGCGGCGGTGGTCGCGGCATTGGGGCCTGAGCGGGTCAAGAGCCAACCCAGGTCCGTGAGGTTGGACAGGTGCAAGGGTTTGTTGGGGGACCATCGCCTGCATGGATTTTTGCATTTCCATGATGACTATCATAAGAGTAGCCTGCGAGTCCTGAAGGTTGGCTATAGCGGGCGTGAACTGTTGGATGGCTGCATTGACTGCAACTTGTATGTCGGGCGCGACGGCTAGTGGCTGGTCTTGGGGGCGCATGGCACTAGTCCCTTCTTGTTCACCGAGTTGATCCCCCTCTTGCACGGTGCGGATGAGGCCTTGGCTGGTAGCCCTCGTAACTCTTCGTCGTGGAGGCATGGTGCCTAAGTGTAGCGGACGGGCAGACTGCAGTACGATGCTCACCTCCCCAGCGGAGTCGCCAAAATGATGCCAAGGAAAGTGGGTTCGTACCTACGTGGAGGTGCCACAAAGGCTGCAGTCCGTATCAGCTTCCAAGTGTTCAAGATGAGAGACAGCAAGGATGGAGTAAGGGCTGAGAGCAAGGCTTCCCAGACAGGCCTTGAGGAGTGGCAGGGCTGTAGAGACGAGGCCGCGACGAACAAGGCCGGCGGACGACAGTCCAAGTCAGGGTCCGAGTCGAGGTTCGATGTTACAGTCCAAAGTTATGTTTCCCTCACTAGAATCCAAGAGCTCCCCAAATTCTAAAGTGAGAGTGATTTTTGTAAGAATGAATCCAAAAGTCCTTTTTTTGAGTTGTAAAGTTCACTATTTATAAGAAACAGTGTGCTTATGTCATAAAATGCCACATGTCATCCCCTGGGAGTGACACGTCACCAAA
Organism: Escallonia herrerae; assembly: GCA_033070095.1. Classification (NCBI taxonomy): domain Eukaryota; kingdom Viridiplantae; phylum Streptophyta; class Magnoliopsida; order Escalloniales; family Escalloniaceae; genus Escallonia; species Escallonia herrerae. The sequence goes on along the minus strand of JAVXUP010003223.1, from coordinate 20 downwards.
GGGTCCAAAATACCGGTTCT
>JAVXUP010003222.1:0-79403 GCA_033070095.1 Escallonia herrerae | reverse complement strand
AAAGAGAAAATGAGCTCCTAATTTGTGACCAAAAGATTACATAGCCAACTAAAAGCCAAAAAATGACAAGCCGTTGTAAAAAATAGAAAAAAATAAAGCCAACAGACATTTTTCTTTTGCAGTAATAGGCTGATATAGTTGACAGAGAGAAAATGGACAGGTGGAGAGTCAAAGAGCGAAAAGAGCAGGGAGAAAAAGACAAAATTATTCCTAAAAACTGTCACCAGTAACCCTATTTGCCTGCGTGGTTATGAAAATATGATTGATTGATAATAGAAATTGACGATTGAAGTTGGCTATTACCAAAGTTGTTAAGGGCTCTTGCCAAAACAACTTTGGTAATAATGTTAAAAGTAGTTTTATCTTTTTGAGTACCTTTTAACCAAGCCTATTTTCTTCCGCTTCCTCTTTTGCTACCACCTTGACTTTCACCACCACCTCCACCTCCACCTGCCCCTCCCCCTCAACCACCACCACCACCAAACCCTTTTCCTCCCTGCATTACGCAAGCCCTTTATGAAACAGATCTGGGCCAAGTTGACGATTGAGGTTGTCTATTACCAAAGTTGGGATGTCATTATGTAAAGATAAGATAGAGGGGGAAAAGAAGAAGAAGAAGAAGAGGAGAAAGTGATAGTTTCTTATTCCTATTTATCAAAATCCATCAAATCTATTATCCAATTTTCGAATATAAAAATGGAAAGTAAGTCGGGTCTGATGATGTAAGATATGTTTTTCCCTAAGGATTCCCTACTCTTGTTAAGAGTTCTTTCTTAGTGCTAATGCAATATTGCTCCTATTAACCAAAACAAAAATGGAGAAGGGATAAAAGTTCATTACACTGGTTACTTGGAGAAGCCATTGTGTTTTGGCAATAGCAACTCCCTTGACAAGTAGATGCCACTTTTGTCTTCAGCACATATTATGGAAAGTAATATTTTTACCTTGTGATATGATTTTTCATCCTCTTTTTACTACTCAAATTATGATTTAAGGACAATTGTTAATGCCTTAGTGATGGACGAAGAGGTAAAACAGCATACAAGGGAGTGAAAGTAAGAATTCTATGGAAGGAGCATTAAGTAGGGTAGCATTTCGTTTGCTATAGTTTCGTCGTTGCGTGCATGACATGTAAATCATAAGTAATTCTGTTTATGGTAATTTTGTATGGTAAAACATTTTTGCAAATTGTTGGGCTCTGATAATTAGAGATCAAGATCCTCTGCTGTACAGCAGAGGTATGTACCCAAAATGTTATTATATATATATATATAAAAGGGAGCTGATCCATTGCTCGCGCTAGCAAATGGAGTTAAGTTGCAAGCGCGATCTGACCGTCCATCCTGAAAGATGGACGGCCCAGATCGCGCCTTTTTGAAAACTGTCAGTCGTCCGCCATACAGTGTAGCGGACGGACTTTTTTACCTTTTTGCCCCTCCGCGCCTGTCCGCTACACTGTATAGCGGACAGCATCAAAAGCCTGACGGGAGACAGCAAAAAGGCGTCCGCTATACAGTGTAGCGGACGGTACGCGCTGACACCTGTCAGGTCCTGTCCCGTCGCTCCTTTCGGCACTGACGGCTATCTTGTCCTTACCTGTCACGTCAACAGTGTCCGCCATACTGTATAGCGGACGGTCAATATAGGTTCAAAAAACAGTAACGACGACACTCTTCTCCACTCTTTTCTACTCACAAATTTTTCAGCGGCGTTGGCAAGTAGATCGGCGCAGCAATTCCGCCTTAAGAACACCTTTAATACCCTAAATCGATCACGTAAGTTCACAAAATCTATACTTTTTGTTTGTTTGTAATCGATAGTTGTGATGAATATTGCGTTTTATATATGTATGTTTTTGTTCATGTGCAAGCGTTTGTAAAATCCGATTCCCGGGCTTGTATATATAGAAATTAATTTGTTAACTTTGGGCAAATCGCATTGTAATTAATTTCGATTTTTTTGAGGTTCGCTAACTTCGACGCATTTTTCCTATTTAAATTTGAATTTTTTGAGATACGTTTGTTGTATTTTGGCATGATGAATTTGTCTATTTATCTTAGTAATTTTAATTTGTTATGTTCAATAAATCTATAATTAGCAAAATGGGAGACTTTTGAGATTATGTATATGGTATATTTGTCATCCTAAATTTGTCTATTCGTCAAGATAATTTTGAGGTAATATTTTCAGTTGAAAATGTCATTTGATTGTTAAGCGTAGTCTATTTCTACATAGGTCTTGTTTCACAATGTCTGATTTCGTGTCGAGCTCCAACACCCCCGTAGATGCTAGTGATCCGTATCTAGGACGAACCTTTCAAACATTGGAAGAAGCTGGAGAATGTTTTCGAGCGTATTCATTGAGGGTTGGTTTTGGCATTAGAATAAAGACTACAAGAACAAGCAACGTAACGAAAAAGATATGCTCTCGCTTATACGAGTGTCATAGGGGCAGAAACCCAGTGCAAAATGAGACACGCGTAGGCAACGATGACAGTGATGACGAAATAGGATATGCGCGGAGAAGACGGGACTGCTTTGCGCGCACGAATTGCCAGGTCAAGATGTTCGTAAGCTATAAAGCCAAGCAAGATCATTGGCTTATTACCAGCCTGGAACTGGCACACAATCACCCGTTAGTAACCCCTTCTAAGGTGAGTCAGATGCATCAACACAAGAAGATGGGTAAGGTCGCGAGGAGCCTAATTCACACAATGAGCGATGCGCGGCTAGGACCTACCGACATGATTAATGTTCTTGCTGAACAGGCTGGGGGAATTCAAAATTTAAACTTTAACACGACAGACGTTCGTAACGCGGTCCGAACCCATAGACGAGCCGCGTATGACCTCAATGATGCTCAAGCCACAATGAGCCTATTGAAACGGATGCAGATGGAGGACCCGCAGTTTACCTTCGATTATAAACTTGACGACGAGCATCGAGTTAGCACAATTTTTTGGGTCGACGGTCGTTCGAGGCTAGCTTATAAGCATTTTGGGGATGTCGTGACTTTCGACACCACATACCGTACCAACAAGTACTCGATGCCGTTCGCTCCTTTCACGGGGGTCAATCATCATTATCACTCCATCCTGTTCGGGTTCGCCTTGTTAAGGGACGAGAGCGAGAGTTCTTTTGAATGGTTGTTTAGGGCGTGGCTGGAAGCAATGAACTTCAAAGCACCCAAAGTTATCATCACCGATCAAGATTTGGCAATGAAGAAGGCTATTGCTACCGTCTTCCCAGATACTCGACACAACTTGTGCACTTGGCACATAAGCAACAAATACCCCGAACGTCTGCATCACGTGTATGCAAAGTATCCAGACTTTAAACAGGATTTTGACAAGTGCGTTAGCAAGTCGTTAACGATTGAGGAATTTGAGGAGAGGTGGGAAAAGCTTGTTCGGGATTACTCATTGCAAGACAACGAGTGGCTCCAGCACTTGTACGAGCTCAAAGAGCAATGGATTGGCGTTTACACGAGGAGGCATTTTTCTGCGGGCATGAAAACGACGGGCAGGAGTGAATCTATGAATGCCACGTTCGATAGTTATGTGGGTACATCTACCAATTTGAAGAGTTTCGTCACATTCGCACAAAAAGCGGTTGCGTCGTTATTCGTGAAAGAAAGGGCTGCAGACTTTGCAACCACGTACAAACAAAGGAGAAGGTTGCTTGAGACCCCGCTGGAGCTGAACGGTGCCAAAGTCTATACGAAGGAGATCTTCTTGCTATACCAAGTAGAGCTGCAAAAATCGGGACGATACAGTATAAACAAGGTGGCAGAAAAGTCTACGCGTGAGTACAAGGTTTATTCGCTCGTGAATGACCTCGTCCCTGAGAAGCTGCGCAGAATTTATACGGTGAGCCACGACACATTGACGGACTCGGTGACATGTGTTTGCAAGAAGTTTGAGTTCCATGGCATCCTGTGTAGACACATTCTGCGGTTTTTCACCCAGAAGAATATCAGGACAATCCCCGATAAATACGTCTTGCCACGGTGGACGAAAGGTGCAAACAGGTTGCACGGTACCATTTCCTTTCCGGAGCACCCGTATACTGACTTTGAAGAATCAGAGACGTTGCGGTATAATCATCTGGTGACGATGTTCACCCGTTTGTCCGTAAAGGCTGCTGCTACAATGGTCGGTTATAAACATCTCCTCGAGGTAGCTCAGCAGCAAGAGCCCATCGTCGACCAGTTGGAAGCAGCTTCAGTCACCAATGCGGTTGACACCGAGCCTACGACGGAATCCGAAGATGACGAGCCGGGGGAGGAAGGCGACAATGATATCCGGCCGTTGGATCCAATTATATCGCAAACGAAAGGCCGCAAGAGATCTACGCGGATGAAAAGCTCAATTGAAACGGCAACTCAACCTAAAAAGCTGCGAAGGTGTGCATTGTGCAACAAAATGACCGACCACGACAAGCGGAACCATTACAAGGCACTGGGGATAAGTCCAGGGGGTTTGCAAGATGGGGAAGAAGATGACGCCGAAGATGAGGACGAACAAGCTGCAGTGGACCTTTAATTTTTTGTATAAGTTTGACATTTGTAATAATTTTTATATAAGTTTGACATTTGTAATAATTTTTTTCTAATAATTTTTCGACCGAATACTGGAATTTTTTTTTCTGATGTAGCGGACGGATATGCATAGCCCTAATTTTTTGGTCTTCATTTATGTCCGCTATACAATGTAGCGGACGGCATCGCAGAAAAACTTTTGGTCTTCATTTATGTCCGCTATACAATGTAGCGGACGTCATCGCAGAAAAACTTTTGGTCTTCATTTATGTCCGCTATACAATGTAGCGGACGTCATCGCAGAAAAACTTTTGGTTTTCATTTATGTCCGCTATACAATGTAGCGGACTGAATCGCAGAAAAACTGTTGTTCTTCATTTATGTCCGCTATACAATGTAGCGGACCTCTATCCTATTATATATATTAATCAAATCGGGCAATCAGCTTTTATCAGTCCGCTATATCTCTCTCTCTCTCTCTCGAACATCTAACCCAAGCCGCTACCCCATCTACGGCGACCCACATCTCTCCGGCGACACCACCGTCCTCCCCTCAACGCCGACCTCGATGGCTTCTGGATCGGAGACCACCTACGATTTTATTGGCAACTTGCACCTGGCAGGCAAACACTTTTTCAAAGTCATGATGCCGGGATTTGAGAATGAACTTGTAGGCCATCCCTCTTTCTCTGTATTTTCGTGTGTTAAAAGTTTGATCTTTTGGTTAAAAACTAACCTATTTTTTGTATTGTGTTTGTTAGGACATACCGGAAGCCTTTACCAATCAATTTACAACAATTCATGACAGTTCAAGATTATATAGCCGCAAGGGGGCCTGGCAGGTTGAAATCAAGCTGAAGCCCGGCCGACCCCAAAAAAAGCAATTCGCAGAGGGTTGGAACGTCTTCGTGCGCCAGCATGGCCTCGAACTCGGGGACTTTGTAGTGTTTGAACACCTTGGGTGGTGGGATTTTCAAGTTGTAATCTTTGATCGGAGCGCTTGTGAAAAAATTTCTTTCCCCCAATGTGAACCCTAATTTATTATTAATAACCAAATTTATTGTATACATGTTCATTATGTTTCCAAATTTTTTCTCGCTTAATTGTGCCGTTTGAGATTCCCTCAATATATTGAGATCGTTGATTGTGAATCGTACGTTATTTATTGTTTATCAATATTGAGATTGTTGATTCCGTCGCTAAAACAAGTCTTCAGGCGTCAATTTATTAAAACTGCATCACGCTACATTGTATAGCTCTACTATATAGCGGACACCAAAGTCTAGCTCTACAATATAGCGGCTATAAGGCCTCCGCTTAGGCCGGGGTTCGGGAAGGTCGGAACTAAGTGTCTGGTTCGTGCCAACCATTTTCTGGTCCAAGTTGCAAACAATGATTTGCACCACTATGACGTGAGATCCTTTCAGCTGTGCACCTTTCTGCTTGGCCAAGTATTCTGTGGGGCTGTCTGCTATACTATATAGCGGACATAGATAGGAGAGAAAAAAATAAGAGTGTTGGAGACTTTCTTTCTGCGGGGATGTCCGTTATACTATATAGCGGACGTAGGAGAGAAAAAACCATGTGTTGGCGATCTGTCTTTCTGCTTGGCCGTCCGCTATATAGTAAAGCGGACGGCCTAGCAGAAAGTTTTTTTTTTCTATCCACATCCGCCATACTAAAAATCGGACGGCACCGCAGAAAGAAAGTCTCTAACACAATACATGATTAGTGAGGAAGTATTATCGTAATACATCCACGCACCATGGAAACCCACACACAAACAAAAGGTGCACAGCTGAGGATCTCACGTCATAGTGGTGCAGATCATTGTCTGCAACTTGGACCAGAAAATGGTTGGCACGAACCAGACACTTAGTTCCGACCTTCCCGAACCCCGGCCTAAGCGGAGGCCTTATAGCCTTAGAAGAACTCGATCTTCAGTCATCTTCATCTGACACTGGAGCATCGAAAACAGATCCAAGTTCGAAGCTCATGTTCCAGTATACTTGTGCTAAATTGTTGTTGCATCTTCATGTGCATCACGTGCCATACGACGTAAGTTATGCCTACTTTGACGAACTCTCATTCTATTATTTTCTTCACGTATTCGATGCAGAGCCCTTTCAAGCTCCATGTGTGTAATTCGAGGCATGTTGATTGCCTTTTGTCAAGGTATGGGTATATTCATGCGCCGTGAATCAGCTACTAAGACCTCATATTCATTCATCCGATAAGACCATTCTGCACGTAATGTATTAACATAGCTTGATGAGTAACGCAAACTTGGACGCAAAGAATAGTGAAATTCATCTTCGCCCGCCCAGTAACGACCCATTGCTTCAAAAATATCTCATGGAGTATATGACATTTCTAGAGCTAGGCTGAAATTGGGAGTATATCACTCTATGCCCTTTGCCCTTCGTGCAATGCATGTACTTATATATACTTTGAAACGGGACCACTTTATGAGATGCTACAGTTCAACTTTTGAGAAGTGACAAGCCTCTGCAATAGACTAGAGACTTGTCTTGTCACCAAAGAGACTTGTCTTGTCTATGTGTAGACTTGTCAACTTTATGACACGAGCATGCTATTGTCTCCAACTACCAATTAAGCAGGGTGTCAATGTCCAGAGACTTGTCTTGTCACCAGAGATGGGCAGGCTATTGTGTAGCTATCACCCCAATATATTGTGTATGTGTGTGTGGGCTTATTTATATATGTTAGCCATGCTCATCGCATTAGATGTACCTAAGTTAGATGGCAGGAGTTCCTGGGAGTTCTAGTATGCGGGGATGCAAGACTGTGTGGTTGTTGTGTGAAAGGAACGACGACTACAAAGAAGTGAAGTACACGGATCCGAGAGAGTATTATTGCGGTTTACGGAGAGAATGGGCATATCGAGTTAAGGAATCAGAAGCACTACACCAAGATCTCACCACGCTGAGGGCACTTGTGCCGCAACGTCGTTCACTTAGTATGTCGAGACGTAATGTTAAGTAGTGTAAGAAAGCTGTGCGCCGAATTCGTATGGAGAATAACCGGATGTTGCTGCGTAGAAAACAATTTTACATGCTTCAACTTGCGGAAGAAATGGCCGAGGCTAGTGGGAGGCACCTCAATTCAAACGAGAGAAACAATATTTTAACCAATGATAAGTACTTATCTGATGAGTATATGTCAAATGAAGAGTGATATATATATATATATATATATATATATATATATATATATATATATATATATATATATCTTCCTAGTGCATGTTAGGATTTCATTCCAACTGACACTTATCCACATGTCATTCTAATTAGCGAATCCCGTCTTTTGATCAGCATGTAAAATGTTCTATCTAAAATGTTGGGAATTTTGGTCCTATCTATGTCCGCGATACTATATAGCGGACAGTCCCGCAGAAGGAAGAGTCTCCAACACTTCGTTTTTTTTTTTGTCCTATCTATGTCCGCTATATAGTATAGCGGACAGCCAAACAGAAAGTCAGTTTCCAACACTTAGTTTTTTGCCGTCCTGTTGGGATGTCCGGTGTATAGTATAGCGGACATCCCAATAGAAAGCCAGTCTCCGACACTTCGTTTTTTTGGTCCTGTTGGAATGTCCGCTATACTATTTAGCGGACAGCCCAACAGAAAGTCAGTCTCCAACACCTAATTTTTTTTTCTTCATTTATGTCCGCTATATAGTATAGCGGACAGCCCAGCAGAAAGTCAGTCTCCAACACTTAGTTTTTTTTCGTCTTCATTTATGTCCGCTATATAGTATAGCGGACAGCCCAGCAAAAGTCAGTCTCCAACACTTGGTTTTTTTTCGTCTTCATTTATGTCCGCTATACTATATAGCGGACAGCCCAGCAGAAAGTCAGTCTCCAACACTTAGTTTTTTTTCGGTTCTATCTATGTCCGCTATATAGTATAGCGGACATCCCAACAGTAACAGAGTCTCCAAAACACTAGGTTTTCACACTTTGTTTCCCCCTGGTCAAAGCAAATCACACAGAACAAATCAAACACTCAAATCAACAAGACAACGATATCAGTCAATCAAATCAATCGCATTCAACACCGATCACATCTCAGTCAACACAAATGAAATCATCAAAATCGCAAACATTGTCAATTGTCAATTGGGGCCCTCAGCCCCTGCGGGATCCCCCTCATTACACCGATTTACAATAAATCTAATAAGTCTAGGCCGGCCATTGATAATTTGCCAAGCCATCCTATACCTAAAGCGGTCTATCCATTCTTGGCTCCAGACGGTATTCTTGAGGCTCTCAGACCGACAGATGTAATCCATGTACATGCAGACGAAGACGCCGCAGTCCGAGGAATTAAGTTGCTTGGGCCTACTCCTCTTCAATCGGAAAACAAGCTTCGGCCTGTGCGGTGGCCTCTCTCGACGCTTACCATTGACCATGGCAGCAAATAGATTCTGCGAGAAACATAATAAGCATTAAACATTAAACATAGCAGACATAATAAGATTAATCAGTTCTACAATATGCAAGTTACAATAAGAAGTAAATAGGATCTTACCATGGCATCCAACTGGCCTAAGCCTCGGTACATTTCAATCACACCAATCGCGGAGGTATCATCGTAGAGACTGTCGAGGACTGATACGATCTTCTGTACTGGTTCATAGCAAACCAAGTACCAGTGGGCATTCACTATAAATGGGATTAGAAACACGTCCGCCACACTTGCGCTCACTGGACTATCCCGAGCAAGATATGCTTGTAGGTTAGGGGACGGCCTCCACTGGGGACCCTTTCTCGCCTTCCTTGATTTATCCCATTCGTTATACTCTTGTACTAGGATGCCATGAAAAAAAGCATCGCAGATAAAAATGCGCGGACCGTAGTTAGGCTGCTCCCGACCCCTTTGCCTCAGAATTTGCACGTAGTGCGAGATGACAAAGTTGTCTAACCAAATTCCTGGCGCCAGCGAGGACAGTTCTCTCCACGAGGCATTGTAATCCAAGCCCTGCGGGTGATCCACGTCATACGACGCTCCGTCTTGGGGGGCCCGCTAAAATAACGGGCTCGGATTAGCTCATGTTTATGCGGCTTTAGGGGCCTGGCTGGATGCCCTTTCGGATATTGCCCTCGGGGGTCGACCGGTTGCTCTTGCCCTCTGTCGGGGGGCAAGAGCAATGGAAGAAATTGGCCTCCAACTCCTGGTTCGGCCGGCTGATAATCGCCTTCGGGGGCCCCGGCCACTGATATTGCTCGTCGGCCATTTCTTCCGCCGGCTGATATTGCCCTTCGGGGGCGCCAAGTGGTCCCGCCCACGGGACAATGGGCAGTGCCTCGTTGAAATTGGAAGGCCAGTCTTGCGTGACTTGACTCTGAGAGAGGGGTTGGGGTTCCGGGAACAAATTGAAGGTCGGGCCGCTGTAATCGGCCCACGACGCTTGAGCCTGTCCCATCCCCGCTACAGAGGGACCACCAACTCCCTGGCTCACCCCTGAAGCCTGTCCAGAGGGATCACCGTATCCCTGGCTGACGCCCGTATAACCCATTCCCGGGCTGTCGATCGAAGACTGTCCCGATGCTTGGCGCACAAAATTCCCGCAGCCTAAAGCCAGTGCAGCAGCCTGTTGGCGAAGATCCTCGCCCATTGCGCTCACCAGATCCTTCCGCTCACTCAACTTCTGGAAGAATGCAAGCGAGGCATTAACCTACATCCAAAGAGATAAAAAATAAGTAACTTAATCAGAAATTTATATTCAACAAATTCAAGACAAGTCAGACTAGTTGGGCAACTTACGAGATTGTATGCCATACGCTCATCGATCTGACCCCTAGGTGCATACCTCTCACCGCGTTCAAAGTTCACTGGGGCTACTCTCCTCCGCGTGATGCGGTAGTACCACTCATGGTACTGTTCGATGCCGATAACGGGGTCAGGCTCCGAGACGATGGCCGCCAGTGTGTCCTGCCAAGAAGTCCAAAGCTCTAGTTCGGCCGCGCACAATTCTTGCGCATTGGCCTTGCCAAACCGCCCTACATCCGGTGGGTCCCTGTTAACCCTCATATCTGGGGCACCGGCTGGCAATCCCTGCTCCAACTCAAAATGGCGCATTGCTCGGTCTGGCAGCTGCCACTCTGCGACCTCGAAGTGGATCAGGGGTGTGCGCTGCAACCCGGAGAGCGTGAAGACGAACGACTCTTCGACCCGTCGCGCCAAACGTATGTACGGTGCCCAACTCATTTGGCCGGGAGATAGACCGTCGAACTCCCCTCGATAGTACGTAATGTTGTGATGGGGATCGACTCTCCTGCGGTAGTGGCTATTCTTCCGGCTGTACTCCCAAGCACACAACCGAGGCCACACTCTATCGGTTCCATCCCTACGCGTTGGTGCCCGGGAGCAAGGTGTTCATAAGACCACACCTGAGAACATGGGCAAATTATATTTATATCGTCGATTCAACAAAAGCAAAAACAAAAAAAACAATAACGAAGACAAGATTTATATGATATACCTGCAATAGCGAGAGACATGCACATATGGCTTTGGAGTCGGGCCTCGTTGCCTTGTGCAATGCTCGGTACAGATACGAAAGAACCGCTGCACCCCATGCATAATCTCCAACCTCAGCCAAGTTACCCAACAACGGTAAATATCTCACGCTGACCGTGTTCTTCGACGTCGTTGGGAATAATATTGCCCCCATCACCCACCAGAGGAAGGCTTGTGTGTACAGCACAAGCTCACGGCCCGTATAGTTTTCCGGCAAAACCCGTAGGTATCTACCAACCACTTCAACTTGACACCACCAGTGCTAAATTGATCCTGGGGTATCGAAGTTAAGAAGTCCCTAGCGGTTCTCTTATTCGTTGCTTCTGACGGAGGAGCAATTACCGGCCGCCCCGTCACCGGCAACCCTAAGATGAACCCTACATCTTCTAGGGTAATTGTCATCTCTCCGAGCGGGAAGTGAAACGTATTCGTTTCACTTCTCCACCTCTCAACAAGGGCACCTATCAAGGCCCGGTCAAGCTGTTGAAAGATCTGCCCATGCGTGAAAATCCCAAACCCAATTCCACGCAGTATCCTCTTCTGGGCGGTGTTCAGTTTCCACGATGTGAACTCGCGGGATACTTCTACGGTGTTGAGAAGTTCTCTTTCCTACGAATTAATAAGATAATTTAAGCAAAACAAACGGTATATACAACGTTCGTAAGAATAAAAAAGTTGATAAATAATGTATCTTACTCCACCATCCCATATGAGCGTACTGATATGGTTGGCTTGGTCGTATAACACGGATGGATCTTTTGGTCCAGGGTTAAATTCCATTTTTTGCAACTGAAATTATGGAAAAACCTTCTCAGTTTGGATTTTACGTTTTTGAATTTTGATAATCGCTCGCAAAAATACGACTCTAGCACATGCATAATACATAGGCCGCAAGCACATGCATAACGCATACAATGTTAGCATATGTACTCATATGTATAATAGATATATATACATATACGGAATCGGATTTTACAAACGCTAGCACATGAACAAAAACATACATATGTTGCAAGCGCAATATTCATCACAACAATCGATTACAAACAAAAAAAAGTATAGATTTTGTGAACTTACGTGATCGATTTAGGGTATTAAAGGTGTTCTTAAGACGGAATTGCTGCGCTGATCTGCTTGCCAACGCCGCTGAAAAATTTTATGAGTAGAAAGAGTGGAGAAGAGTGTCGTAGTTACTATTTTGTGAACCTATATTGATCGTCCGCTATACAATATCGCGAATGGTATTATGTCCGCGATACAGTAACGCGGACGGCTATTACTGTATATTGACCGTCCTCTATACAGTATGTCGGACACTGTTGACATGACAGGTAAGGACAAGATAGCCGTCAGTGCCGAAAGGAGCGACGGGACAGGACCCAACAGGTGTCAGCCCGTACCGTCCGCTACACTGTATAGCGGACGCCTTTTTGCTGTCCCCCGTCAGGCTTTTGATGCTATCCGCTATACAGTGTAGCGGACAGGCGCGGAGGGGCAAAAAGGTAAAAAAGTCCGTCCGCTACACTGTATGGCGGACGACTGATAGTTTTTGAAAAAGGAGCGATCTGGTCCGTCCATCTTTCAGGATGGACGGTCAGATCGCGCTTGCAACTTAACTCCATTTACTAGCGCGAGCAATGGATCATTAAGTAGGGTAAAACAGCATACAAGGGAGTGAAAGTAAGAATTCTATGGAAGGAGCATTAAGTAGGGTAGCATTTCGTTTGCTATAGTTTCGTCGTTGCGTGCATGACATGTAAATCATAAGTAATTCTGTTTATGGTAATTTTGTATGGTAAAACATTATTGCAAATTGTTGGGCTCTGATAATTAGGGATCAAGATCCTCTGCTGTACAGCAGAGGTGCTGTACCCACCAAATGTTGCTAAATATTTTTTAGCGACAAAAAATTGTCACTATAATTTTACTAATAGCGACAAAACACTTTGAATGATAATTTTTTGTCGCTAAATGCTGTACAGCACATCTGCTGTACAACAGAGGATCGTGATCCGATAATTAGATACTTTTGGAAGGAAATGCAACAGTGCGAAAGGTAACTTTAAATCGGCCACATCACCTGATTAGCCTTACCTACGAAATGGTACTTTTTTACGTCCTTTGTTTCTGACTTTTTATTGATCCCAAAGTAATGTGAATGAATGTCATCCATTTTTGTTTATTCTATAATTATTGCTTTCAAAAGTTAAAGCTAATTTCTTTTCATTTTCACCGATGTTTTGACATAAGTGCCCTTCTGGCAGACATAACTGGAAAAAAAATATTAAATGACGCAAAGGCAGACCCATGTAAGGGCGACGGGAACCACAGTCACTTCCAATTTCTTCAAAATGGTTTTTGATTTGTTATATTATGGGTATTAGAGTTTAATTTTGTTAAAAAAATGTCATTATTATTGTTAAGACTTGAAAATGCAAGGTTCATTTTTGAAGTTTAGGTTTTGACTGAATGATGACAATTTGAACTAAACTTCATCTTATATTCAATATTTATTTTGGCTTAATTACACTTCGGACTTCTACTTGTCAATTATTGCTAAACTCCTAACATTTGTCGATTAGCTCTCAAAACGTCATCATTTTAACGAACATTACGATCATAGTAAATCATTAATAGGTGCTAGGTAAAGATGTTAGTGGTAAAGGTAGTTTTATCTTTTTGAGTACCTTTTGACCAAACCTATTTTCTTCCGCTTCCTCTTTCGCTGCCACCTTGACCTTCACTACCACCGCCACCTCCACCTGCCCCTCCCCGTCCAAATATGTGCTTGAACTTTATTTGCTAACATAGTTGTATCAAATTTAAATATTGGTCTGGTGCCAAATATGTGCTTGAACTTTAGGTGTTACATCTTAGCTCATATATCTTGACGTTGGATCTGATGTATCAACAAAATCATGCTCTTTCACGTTATTTGGAAGTCTAAGTTAGACTTGAGAATAGAAGAAATTCAAGATGGTACTTTGTGTCAAGTGACACAGTTGACTTTCGTTTGCACCGCAGTAACTTATTAAGCTTGAGTTTCGCTTCAAGAAATTCTGATTATCCGAGCTAATAAAGTGGGATGGTGGATCACTAAGAATTTTTTTTATTTGACTTATAAATTGGTCCTCTAACATCTTAAGATGAGCGCAACACGTTGTCCAACTATTTGAGTTGCTTTTGAGTAGCCTCGCTACGTAGTTATAATGACATTTATATATTCATACAACTAAATGCAATTTTTCGCATACTAAAACCTGAAAACGATGTATTTTCTCTATAGAAGTTGTTTATTGTGTTGGACCATATTCACTTTTTGAAAGCACAAGCAATCCCGAATTGACTCTTAATCATAAGTACCAGATTGTTTGCTCCAAACAATCCTAAAATATTCTTTTTCAAGTCCATATGGAACAAAATAGCATTTTTCCAACTTCCCCGTTAGCAAATAATTAGTCATTTCTGTAGTCGTGGGTATTTCGAATAGTCTCTATTTCCAACTTCCCCATCCTTATCAATGTTGGGAAATTGCCCCAAAGGGCTTTTTGAAAGTCAATAACCCTTTGACCTTCACGTCAACTCTTTCTTGCTTAGACTTTCTAGATATAAATAAATGTAAATCATCAAACCTTCAAACATCTGATTTTCACTTAAGTACTAGTAAAATTATTTGCTAACGTCATTTTTTGATTTTAAAAAACATCCAAACATATCATTCTGATTCAATTATAGCTATTCTAAGGATCTATAAGTTTACGAAGAGTTTAACGATTCAGCTTTTTAAAACTTTAAACATCTACCACGTAATACGGAGTGAGTTCGGGAACATACCGTATGAAGTATCTCAAAAATCCCGACGGAGGATTCTTGTTGTTATGAGCCTCCAACATGCTTAATCTTTAATCACAAGTAGGAAAAATGACTACAGAGTCAAGTTTCTCGTTTACGAACTAAATCCTAGAGATTGATGATGCTCTACAAAAGTACAACAGGGGAAGGAATTTTTTATTTTCAAAAGAAGACTTTTGACTTCTTCTTCTATTGGAATATCTCTAACTATTATATGCAATTAATATTATAGACTATATTTATTTCAAACACTTAAGAGGTAAATATAATATTCTCTAATTAACTAAAATTATCCTGAGTTAAGAAACGTTACCAGTTAGTGGACAAATATTGGGTCCGGCAGAAGGGAATCAAGTGAAGAGTGAGCTTTTGAGAGCTCAGTAAGTTCGTTCAGGGACAACCGAAGGAATTACAGAAGTCCAGTTAGTAGACAAATAATGGATCCACCCACCCAATATATTAATAGCTCCCACTCGCCAATACAGGGCAAATAAATGTAATCCCTCCTTATCACTTGTCCACTCGTCTCCTCATACTGGAAATGGAACGTGCGACCTATGAGAAAGATGTCCAATCTTGAGGAGTATTGTATTAAGTCATCACCAAATTAAATCTCATATGTTATGTATACAAATCTTTTTCATCGGAATGTTTATGGGCTTTGAGTTATGCATACGGTAACTGCTCAATGACTTTTTTGATGTAAGTCTTCTAAGACAAACCAAGAAGTCTCTTTGGGCGATCACGTATAATTTTAATCCTGAGTATATAATTAGCTTCTCCCATGTCCTTCATCTTAAAAGATGAGGACAACCACTCTTAGTGACGACAATGGTCTCATGTGATTCTCAGCTAAAAGAATGTCATCAATATACAAAGAAAGGATCAAGGTACTTTTCTTCGATCGTTTTACACAAACGCAATGGTCTTGTTCAATCATCAAGGTAATGACATGATGAAATTTGAAGTATCACTGCTAGACGATTGTTTGAGATCAAATATAGAACGTTTGAGTTGCCAAAGTTTATGCTTATGTCCCCTGACTTCAAACCCATAGGTTGAGCCCTATAAATCTCTACGTTTACTTTTTTAATAAGAAAAGCAATTTTAACATTCATCTGAAAAAGCAAAGCAAATTAAAGCAAATTTCATCACCAAAGGAGAATGTAACTTCATAGTCCACATCCTGCTGTTGGGTATAGCCTTTCGCCATAAGACGTACCTTATACTTGTCAATTGACCCACGTGCGTTGTGCTTGACTTTTAAAATCCACTTGTTTCCAAAGTCTTGCGGTCTGGAGAAAGGTCAACAAACTTCCAAACCTGATTCTTCTCTATTGAGCTCAACTCATCCCTTACTGCAGCCTCTGCTCATTACTAGTAGATCAGGATAAGGCCTCTTCTATGTAAGTGGGCTCACTTTCATCAATTGGAGTGCACGTCAAAATTACTCCGTCAATCTCAAAATAACAACTTGGAATTCTTCCCCGTGCACATCTACGCAATTGAGAATCTTGTTGACCTAATGGTCCTGATGGTGTTCTCACACTATTTAGGATGCTCCCACTAGGTTGAGGGTCACTTATACTATATTTAGCAACACTTGGATGAGGAATTAATTTCTCACCTTCACTTAGAGATGGTAAACTGACTTCATCCTCCTCTAACTCGTAGAGGTCGAGATTCTTACTCGCGTCTCCAATGCTAGGAAAATCACTCTCTAGGAAATCGACATCACGAGACTTTATTTCAGTCTTTCTACCATTTGGATGTTCATCATACATCACATAGCCTTTAGAGCTTCCCATACTTATAATCGAGAAGTACTTTGGACATAACCTGCTGAGCCTCATGGGCGCAAGTTATCCAATTTTGGCTTTTGGCCATTCCGAGGCTCACATGGAGTGGATTTAATTGATTGTGAAAGCACATTGTTAAGTATATAGGCTACAGTCAAAAAGGCATCCTCTCAAAAAGATATGAGAAGATTTATTTGCGCCATCATAGACTTAACAATGGCAAACAATGTTTTGTTCCTTCTTTCTGCAAACCATTTTGTCGTGAAGTATTAGGGATAGTAAGTTGCATGCATATCCCTTTTTCTACACAAAATTTCTTGAATTGATCAGATAAATATTCGCGTCCCTAGTTAGTGCAAAAAGTTTTTAAACTCTTATTTTTCTGATTCTCAACCTCTGCTACAAAACGTTTGAAACCTATGGCAATGATGTATCAAATACACGTAACCATATTGCGTATAATTGTCAATCAGTGTAAGGAAATAAGAGGCGCCATGGCGTGCCTTTACACTCATATGTCCACATATGTCAAAGTGAACTAACTCAAGTGATTGAGTTGCTCTCACAGCCTTTCCAAAAAGCTTCTACATGTTTTACTAGCCAAACAACATGTGTGTAGATTGACTTTTGCGAGTGGGCCCAAAAGGCTTTCTCTAGCCAAACAATTCATTCTATCCTGGCCTGTGTAGCCCACTCTTGCATGCTAGATGGTAGAATCATTCACGATATTATCATCTATAACATCAGAAAAGATGATTGAGAATCAATTAAAACCAATTAAGATACATTGTCCATGCGAAAACCATGTCTGAACAAAACATCAACCAAAAAGATGTCCACCTTATTATTCCCAAAATTAAAGAAAATCATTGTCTAATAAAGCAGTGACTGAAAGTAGATTAATTCGAACAGTAGATGCATATTGCATATCCTCAAGAAGCAATGTGCATCGAGTCTACAGCTGGAACTGATAAGAATTAACCCCTAACACCTCTTCAGAGCTGTTATTTCCCATAAAGATGTATTTTCTTCCCATTGGAATCCAGTGGTAATCTAAGAACCCTCTCTATCACGTGCAAAATATTTTGTTGCACATGTATCCAAAACCTAACAGGTACGGAATCAACAAACATTACATGTGAGGAAATATATAACTGAGAGAGAGATTCCAAAGGTACCATCTTCGGCTCGACACAGTCACGAGCAAAGTGTCCTTATTTTTAACAGTTTTAGCATTTTATTTTAGATAAATTTTTTTTCTACTACGTTTTCCTCTCTTGGTTTTCTTTATATCCCTTCCTTTGGCACAGATCGAAGTGCTAGCCTCATCTTTCTTGTGTTTCTTATTATTTATTTTTTTTAACTCTTGCCGTTTGCATTACACGACCCCCTTTGGGTGACATAAGTAACAGACTTGTCAGCCTCTCGAGTCTCAGCCTCAAGGATGACATACTGTGAAACGTCATGAAAGTTTTTGATAATTTCATTATGAGTCTATCTATTTCATATCAGCCCATGAGGCAGGAAGATACCTTATGAAAGCCTTGGCCTGCTGCTCATCTGTGAGCGCTTGGCCAGCATCCCTTAACTTACCAATCGTGCTCGACATCGCATTTAGATGTTCATTCATGGTATGCTTAGGTTTTTTTGTTTACTCCTCAAACTTAATCACAAGGCGACGAAGCCGCAAAGTTGAGGTTCTATCAAAAGAGAACTTGAGTTGATCTCATAAGGCTTTGCAAGTTGCAACTTCATCAAACTCCCTAATTAGATCATTTTGCAAGCTGCACAACAAGGTGTAGTGTGCATTACGATCTTTCTCATGCCATTTATGTAGACAGCGCGGTCTCTTAAGGGTTGCCCATCAGTGGGTTTGACCATCTCTTTGGTCAAATGCTCATTTAGCATGAATTTCATATGTTCACATTATACGTCATAATTATCTCCATTAAGTTTCTCACCCTTAACGAGATCAGCAATAACATTAATTTGTGCAAAGAAAATGATATTAATTATAGATCCTTTATTTATTTCAAAAAAATCAAATGAAAAATATTGTCTTTCCTCATACCATTAAATCAAAAATTTGCTAAGCTCATAATCATCTTCTATGTGTGTGAGTTGGGAAAATATTCTACAAGTAATTTATTCACAATAAATGTCATATTATGTAATCCACAGTGTAGTAAACCATCCACATGATAATTCAAAATAATATAAAATTACACCATAAGAAGGTGCACTAGGACTCCAATGAGCCCTATTGGTATTCTAAAACTTATGCTAAGAAAATTCTAATTTGAATATCAAGTGTGCGAAATTACATCTGCGTACAAGGCTATCTAAAAAGATACAAGAAAATAGTACAACATCTTTGAGAATTCTACAGAAAAACTAATACAATAAAATATATGGACATGTGGCACAACACATTATTCTCAAAAGAACTTTCTTAAAACAAAAGTAAACACATAAACGTAAGTTTATTTAGAATGTCAAACTAATATCCTTCCATTTAACCTAAAACTAGCTTACTTTAATAATAAGTCAAAGGAGAATTATGTGGATGAAAAGGCCGCAATTTTCTTCCAAGGACATGGGCAGTAAGGCTTTGAAATAATTGACATAAAACAATGGGCTTAGCAAAGTCAAAACAATAATTATACCAACAACAAAGGCAAAATTAAATCATAATGCAAATCAAGACATGTATTTAAAACAGAATTCATCAATGCCGTATAACTCTCCAAAAGATTTATTTCTGCCCACGAAGTGCAAAGTATAATATTTTCATCATTCATATTTTTCGGATCGCAAAAATATCATAAAAATACTCACAAATAGCCGAAACTTGAGAATTGAGTTCTTGAAAGATGACAAATGGTAAATTCAACCATATTATACCCTCTGAAATTAAGGAATTTTTTTTTGTATATTTAAAACAATTGTTTAAAGCTAATTACTATAGAAAAGTCTTAAAAAATTAAAGAAAATATATACAACGGGTACAAGTAATTTTGACCCCACAAAAAAATGAAGAAATCAAAAAAAGCTTCACTCACTGACAGTGAGCGAAAACTGGCCATAAAACCACCTCAACGCACCACCGTGCATGCGGGACAGTGTCTGGTATGGCATAACGTCTACGCTGCTCGGTTGGGAGAGCGTGGCAGGCATGCGCAGCTCGCCTGGGATCGCGTGGTGCCCTTGTGCGGCTCGGCCTGGAGCGCGTGCATGGCTCAGCTTGGAGCGCCTAGCATGTGTACGTGTATGACTCGGCTTGAACTATATGGCGTCCATGCATCACTCGACGTCATCAATTGGCGCGTTGATCCACGCGCCTCCATCTAGGGGTTCTTGAGTTTCAGGATGCTCTACAGAGAATGCAACAGGGGAAGGGATTTTTTATTTGCAGGAGAAGACTTCGGACTTCTTCAATTGGGATATCTCTAACCATAGAGATAATATTAGAAACTGTATTTATCGCAAACATTTAAAGATAAATATGATATTGTCTAACTAAGTGTGATTATCCTGAATGACAAACATTATCTGTTAGTGGACGCATAATGGGTCCACCGACGCAGCATACTAGCAAGTTTAGAGATTCAACATATCTAATGCAGAGTTTGGTGTGGGGATGGTGGTAGTTTTAGGGGTGACACAATAGTGGTTTTGGAACAAAGGTGATGGTAGCAGCTTTAAAGTGATATTGAGTTTGGGACAGTAGTTGGTTGATTGTGACGATGGAGGTGGTGGCCGTGATTGAATAGATGGGTGGTGCGTAGTTTTTTTTGGGGTCTTTGGTGCGATTTGTGTGAAGTTGACTGACATTTTGAGCAATGGAAGATGCTAGGGGGTTGATGGTAATAGATTCAATTCGGTGGCTATGACATTGGAGGGCTATGATGGTGGTGTTGTGATAAGTAGGTGTTGGGCCACGATCATGGATTCTCAGCAAATGTTGGGAGCAAAGTCTTGCTTTCGTGGTGGGTATGACTGGTTATGCGGTGGCAATGGGCTGGAAAACTGAAAATGGCACAAAAGACAAATTTTTAGAACGTGAATTAACAGATTTGCCCTTCCTTGCTAACGGATTTGTTGACAACAATTAATGATTTTTCATGATTGCAGCACATGATAAACCCTGAAGTTGTGAAAGTTAATTGGTAAATAATAAAATATTAACTTTAATTTTTAGAAAAACACAAGGTTTTCGAATGCAATTAAGCCTTTTATTTTGTTCAAACCCTGCAAATCTCTCCTTCTATATAGATTAGTAGTATCATATGACATACCCATATATGCATGTAGTATTGTTTATAGATTGAATATGAGTTGATATATATATATATATATAGACTTTTTAGGTGAAATTAACAAAGTCATCAAAAGATAGATTAGCGACATTTTGTGACCTTAATTGACAAATGGTTGTGGATTTAGTAAATGAATACCGTTACCCTCCAAATTGAACCCTAATTGAAATTATCTATTATTTCATTACCCAATAATTTTGAACCCAAGAAAATAAAACTAATTTAAGCTTCTTTGATGCGATATTAGTGGTTTGTTGCTTGGATTGTGTAG
This sequence comes from Escallonia herrerae, assembly GCA_033070095.1. Taxonomy (NCBI): domain Eukaryota; kingdom Viridiplantae; phylum Streptophyta; class Magnoliopsida; order Escalloniales; family Escalloniaceae; genus Escallonia; species Escallonia herrerae. Next base: position 58,075 of record JAVXUP010003222.1, on the reverse strand, counting down.
CATTTCATATAGTATGCGAATTTGAACCTAGCGGATGAATCTTTTGTTATCTCAATACTCCAAATTCTTACGTGTATTTTTGATCTTCCGACTAAACTTCCAAGATTCGCACCTAAAGCACAAGTATGAAATAAATAACTCGTACCTCTTCTGGTTGGGCAAACTTTATCCAACTATTACATCACGCATTATACCTATCATGTTCACTCATTGCACCATGTCATGTATATCTAGAAACAATATTAACAAACACTACAAATTTGATCTTTTGTAGATATAATTGCATGTACTTGTTAGACTTGACAATTCAATTGATAAATAAATATTTTGTATGTTTTCAGATTCTTCAGATAGAACGGACCTTGACAATGTATGAGCATGATCCAGATGTCAAGCTTGTCATTTTGAAGGTAAGGTGTTACAAACGGCTATTGTTTGGATAGATTGTGGTTTGGGTAGACTACACTTACACGCTTGCACATTTTCATATGTTACCTATGTTTATACTTGTAGTAGTGAAATTTGAAGGTAATGATAATTTTCAGTGTAAAATTACTTAATTACCCTTACAAAGCGAAGGAACTCCCCCTCCCCCCCCCCCAAACACACACGCGCACTAGGGAGAGGCGCATGCTCCGATATTTGTTGTCTATGACCATGTTGACATTCTCTCTCCTCATTGTACCATGATTAGAACAACCTGAGAATGGTTGGGCGACTTCCTGCTTGATCATACTTAAAACTCAAACAAGCATAATACTTAGAATGTAAACATACACAAGTGTAATAAATCAATTGAACAAATAGACATGCCAACTATTTTTCTTCAACGAGTGAAACTTTAGATGTACAAAAGATTGTGAAGCTTACGGAGTACTTTTTTCATCTAATCCAACCGACAAAACTAACATTGAGTTAAAGATCATAAACAAACAATAGTTCTTTAAGAGCACCAAATTATGAAGGAAATTACATCATGTCAATCTCTCTCCAATCTAAAGAAAAAGTATCATTCTGCTAATACCTAATCATGTCCAAGTTGAGTCAATAATGTACCTCCACACAGCCATAAACTCTCTGGCTACTAAAGGAGTTGGCTGAAGCTTCCCAAACTCAGCGAATAGTGAAATAATTATTTTTTCAGATCCATCTCCTAGTCCTTGGTTACAAAAGAAGATCAATTAACAACACTACACTCATTGGCTAAAAAAAGATCAACCAACAATCTCCAAGTAAGAGATAATTAAATAACTTTTCTAGTCGAGGGGCATGATTAAATTTCCATGCAACAAAATTATGAACAGCAGCATGAAGAGAGATCATGTTCATTCCCATGATGAAGAAACGAACAACTCTTAAAGACATGATAATCAAGGAAAAATGAGTAAAACACCCAGATTTCACATACTAGAGAGAATAGAAGAAGAGAAATGGAACACATAGGGGTTGGAGGGTCTCAACGATAAAATTTAAAGAGTTGGCTACTCCATGAAATTCCTACCATAAATAAATTTATCCCTTTAAATTAGATTTTTGTTTTCTCTTCCCTCTTGCTTCTTTTCTCAAGACAGGTGTGCAATTGTGAAATATGTTATCTATACTTATTCCTAACTAGGTAGGTAAAAATTCCACACTACATTATTAAACATGTCCACACTACAATATTAAACATGTACCACCAAGCATTGTGTAGAAACCCTCTATATTCTTCAATAAACATGGATCATTAAAACTCCACATAACAGTTCCCCATACATGTATAATCTGTGCAGGATTCTTCATGCTATCTTTGTACTTCTAATTATTCTAATTGTTACTTATTCAATCTTGTTCCCCAAATTGTTTTATCAAGGGAATTGGAAAAGCATTCTGCGCCGGTGGAGATGTTGTTAGAATGGTGCACCTCGCGACTGCAGGTTCTTATAGTTTCTCTTATGCTTATCATGATGTTGTAACTAGTTTGAGTATGCAAAATTTTGAGCCATTTGTGAACCAAGAACAAGTGGTGCATTGAAAAAGGATCATGAATATCAAGATTAGGTGGTTTATTGTGCTTTTCATAGTCTATAAGCATCTTGTGTTATTCCTTTGTTACAGGTGGGTTATCATATGTTTTTTTTTTGTTGTTGTTAATGGCCTCAAAGCTTCGCCATCTTTGTGTTTTTGGTCATTAAGCTTCCTTTTGTATGCATGGTTCAATGCATATTATATAAAAGAAATCTTCTGGTGAGATGTTCTGTGAGTGTGATTTCATTATCTTATTACATTTTATTTTTTATTTTGTCATTGGTTAATGATGTCCTTGATTACCGCTATGAAGGTTGTCCTAATCAATGGAATTGTAACGGGAGGAGGAGCTAGACTGTCAATGCATGGAAGCTTTTGGGTTGTAACCGAGAATACTATACTGACCTACCCTTTGATCCTTTATGCTTGAAGAAGTACTTATAGTTGGATACTTTAAATATTGATTCTTTGATGTCTGATTCGTCTCGTCTCATAATAGGTTATCTATTTTAATAATACGTAATGTTCCTTGCTTGAAACATCGCTACGTAATATATAGGGAATTTAAAATTTCCTTACTTGAAACATCACAACAATATGTCTCGCACTGCGTTTACAATGCACCAGGATGGAGAGGTTGAAGATGATGTTGCCCCTAGGACTAGAGTAGGTTGGTTAAAGTGAATGTCTACTTCTCGGGTGTTGTGTGGTCATAAAATTCCCCTCAAGTTGAACCAAAATTTTAGCTGGCTTTCTCCCTTGCCTGACAGTTGGCCAACTCTTAGGTAACGAAAGCCGCAAGGGCGTAGAACAACTATAAGAAATCTTAAATCATTATAAGCTTCTTAAGGAAAGCATATAGACATCTGGCGAAGAGCATCAATGAGGTGTGAGGCACTGCCCGCCTCAGGAACATTATAATCAATGATCTCACTTTCTCTTTCTCTTAATTGAGCATTCCAATTACGGAATAGCGATCTTGCAGCTCAGGGCGGAAATCCACTCACTATGATAAGGATTAGGGAAAGTATATGGGTGACAACTAGCCCTCTGACTACACGTGAAGCAATTGCGTGCCGTGAGGGCTTGAAAATTTTCTGATTTGAATTCTCTTTAGAATTTGCTTTTGTCCTTCGTTCCTCTATGCTATTAATTAAGCCTTGTGGTCATAAAATTCCCCTCAAGTTGAACCCAAATTTTTTTTTTTTTTTTGGAAACACCATACACATAAGGTAAGTTTAGTGGAGATGTGAATGCTTAGGTGCATGTACAACCTTGTAAGAACGGATTGATATAAAAAACGAGAATATATGCAACAAAACAGGGGGTGGAGATATGAAGGAAGAGACAAGGGAACGTTCATTAAGATGGTTTGGTCATACCATACATACGTTCACTTCCAGATGCACCCTCATAAGATTTAAGCGATTTCTGTCGAGTTGAGGGAGTAAGATGAGGTAGAGGTAAACCGACAATAAGATAATGTAGTGAGAATAGATTTGATTTAGGATTTTAGTAGAGAACATGTGCTTTGATAGAAGGAATGAAAGAAAATAATTCATGTGGTCCACTGTATATTTTTAACTATAAAGATTGATAACATAAAATCATGAGGTATGATTGTAATTTGTAAATTGAAGAAGAGAGATCGCTCCCTTGAATTTACTAGTCGCAGATATGCAAAATTTAATAGCAACTAAAAGACAACAAGCGAATATAAATTCACACAATCTACGAACTTATTCCTGCTTCAACTTTATTGCTTTCAATACTCTCACATGAAAAAAAATCGTGGACCGAAAAAACTCTAACCTAATTAACTAACAGCAGAGAGGTAATTTAAGATAGAAATAAATTGTGCAACTTATGTCCCCTACACGGATGGATTCCTTGTTGGATAAGCATCTAAAGTTCCTCTATGACCGACTCCAAGAAAAAGCCTGAAAGTTGTCAAACAGTTCAGTGAAAGTTGTTAGAAGAGTGGACTTGATCTTTGACAGTGATTTTTAGGACCTTCTCACTTGATTTTGTTGTTCTGGAACTGCCTTTACGCTTAAGGCCATCAGTGTCCCTTGGGGGCGTAGATCTCCTCGATACCTTTCAACAACACGTAGATCACCTCAAGCAAAAAGTCATGCTATGTATGTATGTGTGTGTGTGTGTATATATATATATATATATATATATATATATATATATATAATATCGAGCTAGCAACTAGCGCTAGCAAGTTGCTAGCTCGATCTGGCCATCCACTGCATAATTTACCATCCGCTGCACTATGTAGCGGACAGTAAAAAAAAAGGGGGTCGTGGCACGCGATCTGGCCGTCCATTCTCGGGCTTGGACGGCCAGATAGCACTAACAACTTGGGTTAAGTTGCTAGCGCCAGCAATTGCTAGCGCTAGCAATATATATATATATATATATATATATATATATATATATATATATATATATATATATATATATATATATATATATACTACCTATAAAAGTACGAATATCGTAAATCTTTTCTGAACGATTATGTCCTCTGTTAATTATATCAATAACACTTTTACCTTCCATTTATGACTCCCTCTTAAATTTGATTGAAATTAAATGAACATTGGATAAAGAATCTAATTATAAACATTGGGAATGAAAAGTCAAATGAGAAAGAAAAACAAAACAAATAAATTCTTTTATTACTCTCTTTTTAATTTGGTTGAAATAAAATAAATATTGGATAATGAGAGCTGTGTTTTTTTTTCTTATATTTTTAGGTTAACAAACAGTTAACTAATTGACAAACTGAAAAACAACACAAAGCAAAAAAAAATGAAATACGTGAAATATCAGTTAAGAAACAAAAGGCTGTTGGAAAAACAAAAACAGAAAAAATAAAAAAAGGGTTAAATATGCATCAAAAAATGAGAAAAAAAGGCTTAAATATGGAGCAAAATTGAACAGAAAATTTATTCAATTACGCATATGGTCCGAAAATTACAAATCTTAAATGTATTCCATATACCAATTAAACTGATTACAAAAAATAAAGACGTAGATTCATTCTTTTAATTTCTCTATTTACTTTTTTTCAGCAGCACTATCAAATATTTTTTCAATCCTGAAGCTACAAAAAAATTAAATATTGAATGGATTACAATTGCGAATATCAAATATACATTTATTCTAAAATAAGTCACCAAAAAAATATCAATATAATTGAATTACATTATTTTGATCTTAAAAAAATAATGATATCAATTCAAAAATTACTCTCGATCACGTTCACGTGCAACGCACGTGATCAATACTAGTATGTATGTATATATATACATATGTGTGTGTGTGCGCGCGCGCGCATGCGTGCATGTATGTACATACATGCATACATACATACATATGTATGTATGTAAAAGTCAAATTTACTTCAGATGTCACATTTGCTTCCCACTTGTTCTTCATTGTCTTCCATTATTCCTAGCGTTCTTCAATCGATGAAGTTAGATGCTCACGGACCATTTGTTTATGCGTACGGTTCCACCAAACTCAGAAAGCCTTATGATATGTTAGGCTCACAAGGTGGTAGTTTGTCAACATTCAGAACAGATATCTCTATTCTGTCGCAAAAAAAACACGGCTAATCATCGATGGAGTTGCATTATAAAGTTATGGCAACATCACCATGGAAGTAGCATAAATTACAGGCTTTATAATTAACCTGACCAAAATCACACATTTTATGCGTGAAAGTCCATACCAGTTAGTCTAAGCCATGCCAAAAGAATTTTGACCTTGAAGATATCGAGTTTCAAGTCTCCTCCACCAATCACGAAACTGATGTAGGGCAAGGTGGGCCATGGTCAGCCCAAACTTCCCTTTTTTCCATGTGTGTCACTAATAATTGACAATTCCTAGTATTTATTTTGGGATTTGAACATTTTTTTTTGGTGCAAACATTAGAATGTATTGATGTAAGCTACTGCACATAGGTGTATAACTACTCTTTTTGCACATCTCATACAACCGAATGCTAGAAATGCTTTAAGTTTATTGATATCAACCAAATGTGGTTATATTAGATTAATTTTATAATACTAACAACCGAAAGTTCTACATGTAACTTTTTGCTCCCGTCGATGAGACGTCCTGACTTCGCTCCTGCTCATGTACACCAAGGACATTTTCATGAATTCCCCCTTCTTCCTGGCTAACTTTCATAAGCTACCCTGCAAGCTGAAAATCCACAGCCATAGTCTTAGGGTGGAATTTTAGGATGTCTTGTTGTCAACTATATATCTCCTTCTTCTTGATTGAAAATCTTGAATTCCATCTAGATATCGTTCTTCCATACATTATGTTGGAACCTTGCTTCCAAAATTAAGCCAATCCAATCATTACGATACGACTTACATATTTTTATAGTAAAATTAAGCCAATCCAATCATTATTTATATTGGTTTGACTATATTTTTCAGGTGTTTGCCATGCCAGAAGCATTGATAGGATATTTCCCTGATGTTGGCGCCTCCTATTTCCTTTCAAGGCTGCCCGGTTATTATGGTGGCATTTTCTTAACTCCAATTTTTTTTTCCAAGTTATTTTAACCTATTACGTATTCAAACCTCATGTCATACTTTCGACTATTTTTCACAATTTAGTCCACTTGTTCTAGCTTTTTGGCTGTTATCTGTGTCATTCATAAAGAAACATGTGTCACCATTGGTAGTAACTAGTTGTAAATGGAAGGAAGATGACCTGCAATAAAAGTGTCACTAAAGATGCCTTTGTTCATGAGAGTGATGTTAAAGTATCTCACAGTTCCATCTTTCAACTCCTTCCTTTTTACTTTAGATTATGAATATGGATCATTTTGCCACAACTTCCGAACGTCATTGATGAAATAGTTACAAGACAGAAATTTTGGGAAGTCATTTTAAAACATGAATAACTTAGTGCTAAACTAAGCACTCAAGACAATTTTTCCGTTCTCTTTTACTCGACCATGTTGTAGAATTTTGACTTTTATACGAAACATGATAGTCATTTCTTACTGTTATATCGATTATATATGAAGATTGAGATATTGATTCTTATACCTGATGGACTGACTTCAACAAGAAAACATGAAGAAATAGTCAATTGTAATGAGCTTTTGTTTCGATAGAAGTGGTCTCATGCAGTATTACATTCCTTCATATGTCTTCATGGTCAAACGTTCCAAGGTGAATATCTAGGGCTAACTGGAGCAAGAATTGATGGCGCCGAAATGCTTGCATGCGGCCTTGCAACTCATTTCGTCCTATCAAAGGTTGAATCCAATTCATGCACATAAAATTTCAAGTACAGTGACTTCGGATACCTCCAAAGGCTTGTTCATTGATTTTATTATCTTCCCATTATTTGTAGGACCGAGGATGATCTACTTGAGGTCCCATCTTCCGATACTGCAACAATCTATGAGCACATCAAGAAATACATACAACGAGTGTTGAGAAATTTGGTGGAATCGGAATCAGAATTGAAGACTTTGAGGCGCGTGATCGCTTTCTTTAAAGCTTTATTTGTCCCCACTCGAAATAGAGCTTGCTAATGGGTTAGCGACAAATAATCCTCCAGGATACAACAAAGTCTGTGGGAATCTGCAAACAGAAAAATCGAAAATTCCCCTTGGAATTCTCTTTGAAGCCATGTACGTTTTTTGCTATAGAGATTTTGTAGAAAGAAAAAGATTTCGAAATCAGAAAATCAGTATCTTAAAAGAACTGAAAAACATGTATTTATAAATCTAAAAAGGTGTGAACTTTTTGGACAGACACAACTGTTAGAAAATCAAAACAGTTGTAACAGTTAAAAATAACTGACAATAAATCAAAATTCAAATTTAAATAAATCTCACACCTTTTCCAATAAAACTATTTTTCGAAAATACAAAATATTTTCCAAAAAATAAGTCACGTTTTTCGCAACCGCAAGCTAAGTGCGAAGTGAGCCTAATAACGCGCCAAAACGAGCCTAAACTCGCGCACTAGCACGTGGGTAGCATGGGGACTAGCACACTCTAGTCTTATCACCAAGTGTAAAGTAAAAGCACTTTTGCTCTTATATACCCTTTTCAAAACCAACTTCCAAGCAATGTGGGACAAAAGAGTGAGTTGTTTTCAAACAACTCAACTCACAAAACCCAACAATCTCTCACTTGTTTGAAAACAACGAACAGTTTGAAAAATAACTATAGCCAAGACATACGAGAAATTAATATGCATACATGAAGGTATCTTTCGATTTAAATCTTTCGTTAGTGCGAATAGCTCAAAGTTCTATAAGAGTTACTAGTGGCCTTAACTTTAAACTAGCTACTCTTTATTATAAAACCGGAGCTATTGCACACATACAGATTTCTTGCTTCGACAAGAAATTCTTAATCAACTTAGCACTATTATGGCCTTGTGCTATATCCTGTTTCATGAACTCTCTAGAAAGTAAACCCAAACTTTCATAAGAAGCGGCACCACTTCTAAGTTCATATAGGTGAAGTTATGCTATGTGTTTCCGCTACTAGAACACATTACAAAATAGTCTCATACTTTATTAAGAGAAAACTCTCAACCTCTAAATCGTAACGGACAGTACTGAATACTTCATTTTTTAGGGGCTCGACATTATCAGTACTAACAATCACACATCAGTAAATTGTTTTTACCCTTTAAACCTTACGACTAGTCATTTCCTAGTGTTAGGTCGGGTTACCATTACTGGTGATTAATTCAATAGGTTTCAGCCCCATCTCATAAGATGTCATTCTTACTCACTCTCTTGACAAAGCTTTTGTAAGAGGATCTGCCGAGTTTTTACTTGACTTCACATAGACAATTGTTATGACACCATCTTGTATCAATTGTCTCACAAATTCATGTCGTAGACTTATATGTCTAGACTTACCATTATAGGTACAACTATATGCCCTTGATAAAGTGGCTTCACTATCACAGTAAACAGAAATAGGAGGCATAGGATTAGGCCATAACTTTATATCCAACAATAAGTTTCTAATCCATTCTGCTTCCTTACCACTTATTGTAAGAGCAATAAATTCAGATTCCATAGTGGAATGAGATATGCATGTCTGTTTCTTGCTTGCCCAAGAAACTGCTCCTCCTGCTAAGGTAAATACCCAACCAGAAGTAGACTTATTATCTCCCACAGTCATGATCCAACTTGCATCGGTGTATCCTTCTAATACAGTCAGATAATCATTATAGAACAATGTGAATCTTATGGTTCTCTTAAGGTAACCGAGGATTCGACCAATAGCCTTCCAAAGTTCTACACTAGGGTTACTAGTAAATCTACTAAGTTTACAAACAGAAAAAGCAATATCCGGTCTTGTGCAATGCATAGCATACATTAAACTACCAATAGCACTAGCATATTCTAGTTGCGCTACTGCTCTACCGGAGTTGTTTGCTAATTTCATATTTGGATCAAAAGGAGTACTAAACTCTTTAAATCCAAGATGTTTAAACTTAGTCAATATTTTCTCAACGTAATGAGATTGACTCAAAGCATAATCCCCGCTATGCTTCCTTACTTTTATTCCTAAGATAGTATCTACCTCACCCAAGTCTTTCATTTTAAACATGGAAGATAGATACTCCTTGGTCTCATTTATCCCATCCATATTAGTTCCAAAAATCAGCATGTCATCAACATACAAGCAAACTATCACTCCATAGTTAGTAGTGAATCTAGAATAAATACACATGTCTGCACTGTTATGCTTAAAACCAAAAGATAGTATAACCGAATCAAATTTCTCATGCCACTGCTTTGGTGCTTGTTTAAGCCCATACATTGATTTAACTAACTTGCATACCTTCTTTTCATTTCCATGTAAGACAAACCCTTCGGGTTGCTCCATGTAGACTTCTTCACTCAAGTCTCCATTTAAGAAGGTAGTCTTAACAACCATTTGATGAACATAAAGATGGTGAATGGATGCTAAAGCCATGAGAATTCTGATTGAAGTTATACGAGCAACTGGTGCATAAGTGTCGAAAATCAATTCCCTCTTTTTGTCTAAACCCTTTGGCTACTAATCTAGCCTTAAAGGTTTGAACAGAACCATCAGAATTGTATTTTCTTCTAAAAACCCACTTACACCCTATGGGTTTGGAACCTTGGGGTAAATCAACTAGTACCCATGTGTTATTAGACATAATTGAGTCCATTTCATCATCAATTGCTTCCTTCCAAAATGATGCATCTCTTGATGACATAGCCTCACTAAATGACCTTGGGTCATTCTCCAAATTTAACACGATAGGGTACTTGTTAATTACATTATTATTTTTATCACCTTCAACAAGAAACACAATACTTTGAGAAGAAACAAAATCTGAATTTAATTCCTTCTCTTTCCTTGCTCTAGTGCTTCTTCTAGGTTCTGTTGGCTGAATTCTAGAATCACTAAGTTGATCCCGTTGTTGCCTTTCCGATCCTAAAGGTTCGTTTGGACCATTTCCTTGAGAATCATCATTTATGACTTCATAATCAGTAGAAAACTTATTTTCAAAGAATTCTACGCCTCGAGATTCTACTATCACATTAGACTCCAAATCAAGAAGTCTATAGGCTTTGCTATTTTCAGCATATCCAACGAATACACTTCTAATAGCCTTTGGTCCAAGCTTAGTCCTTTTAGGATCTGGAACTCTATAGTATGCTAAACACCCCCACACTTTTAAATATGAAAGGTTAGGTTTTCTACCTTTCCACAGTTCATAAGGGCTCACATTATTCCTTTTTGAAGGCACCCTATTATGAATATAGCATGCGGTGAGTAAAGCTTCCCCCACAAGTTTAGAGGTAGTTTAGCATTAACTATCATGCAATTAACCATTTCTCCTAAAGAACGGTTTTTCCTTTCAGCCAAGCCATTTTGTTGAGGTGTGTAGGGTGCGGAATTTTGATGAATCAAGCCATGTTCATCACAGAAATCTGTAAAATCATTTAGAAAATACTCCCCGCCTCTATCAGAACGTAGGATCTTAATTTTCTTCTCAAGTTAATTTTCGACTTTTGCCTTATATTTTTTGAACATGGTAAATGCCTCATCCTTAGACCTTAATAAGTAAACATATAAGTACCTACTGTAGTCATCAACAAAGGTTATAAAGTATCTTTTTCCTCCACGAGTTAGCACCCCATTTAACTCACATATATCAGAATGTACTAAATCTAAAATTTTAGAATCTCTTTTAACACTAGGAAAAGGCTTCTTAACTATTTTAGACTTAGCACATACTTCGCATTTATCCAAAGTATTATTAAAATTTATTAAGTCCAATTTCTTCATGTTCTTTAAAGAACCATAATTCAAGTGAGCCAACCGACCATGTCATAAGGAAGAAGACTCGACAATATAAGCAGAATTAGTACTTTTATTAATGCTTAACTTAAACATTCCATCACAAGCGTACCCTTTTCCCACAAAGCTACCATTCTTAGACAAGATAACCTTGTCAGATTCAAAAGCTACCCGAAATCCCTTTTTACAAAGCAAATCAACAGAAACTAAGTTCTTTCTAATTTCGGGTACATAGAGAACATTCAAAAGACTAAGTTTCCTTCCGGACGTGAAGTCGATTTCCACAGTTCCCTTGCTAGAAACTTTGGCACAAGTATGGTTTCCCATTTGCACCTCTTGGCCATCAGTCACTTCTTCATATGCTTTAAACATAGACTTGTCTTTGCAGACGTGAACTGTGGTGCCAGAATCGAACCACCATCCAGATTTCTCCATTGCCATGTTAACTTTAGAAATCATAGTAACGAGATTTTCTTCTACCATGTTTGCCTTTCCATCCTTTCCATTGAATTTTCCCTTTTGGTATCTACACTGCTTAGCGTAGTGACCCTTTTTCCGCAAACATAGCAGCTTCCTTTCTTCTTCTTTTGTTCTCCATCTTGGTTAGCTTTCTTCTTAAATTGTTCATCGTTCTTCCTTACTTGCAAGGCCGGATTTTTAGACTGCGATCCGCTCCCATCCACATAGTGCACATTGGACTCAACCGAAACAGTAACCTTATTTTCACGTTTGCGTGACTCCTCTTCAATACGAAGGTGTTTCTGAAACTGTTCGAATGTAAAGTCCTCTGACTTGTGCAGCAACTTCTTCCGGTAATCCTTCCAAGAAGGGGGTAATTTTGCAATTATAGCCCCTACTTGAAACGATTCTGGAAGGCTAATCTTGAGGGCTCGAATCTTATTAACAATCACTTGAAAAGCATGGACTTGTTCTAACACAGGTTTATCATCAACCATTACAAAATCGAAGTACTGAGCAATAAGGTATTTATTCGTACCTTCTTCTTCAGCCTTGTACTTGTAGTCTAACGCACTCCAAATATCACGGGCAGATTTGATTTCGGTGAACAAGTTGTATAGACAATCTGACAGCCCATTCAGAATGTGTCCACGGCACAGAAGTTTGTCTTCTTCGCGTTTCTTCCTTTCCTTCTTAACACGCTCAAATTCTTCGGCATCGGGTGGAACACCTTCTGCAGAAGTCCTTGGTTCCTCTGGTGGTGGCGAAAATTCAGGATCCAGAATGTATGAAATCCTTAAAGCAGTGAGAAGAAACATCATCTTGTCCTTCCATCGAGCATAGTTGTTGCCATCAAAACGATCTAGTTTCACCAAGTCTTGATTCATCACTTTGATTGACTCCGAATCCATTGTAGCAAAACAGAATAAAGTATTAAAATTGTTGAGAAATTTGGTGGAATCGTAATCAGAATTGAAGACTTTGAGGCGCGTGATCGCTTTCTTTAAGGCTTTATTTGTCCCCACTCAAAATCGAGCTTGCTGATGGGTTAGCGACAAATAATCCTCCATGATACAACAGAGTCTGTGGGAATCTACAAACAGCAAAATCGAAAATTCTCCTTGGAATTCTCTTTGAAGCAATGTACGTTTTTTGCTATAGAGATTTTGCAGAAAGAAAAAGATTTTGAAATCAGGAAATCAGTATCTTAAAAGAACTGAAAAACATGTATTTATAAATTTGAAAAGGTGTGAACTTTTTGGACAAACACAACTGTTGGAAAATCAAAACAGTTGTAACAGTTAAAAATAACTGACAATAAATCAAAATTCGAATTTAAATAAATCTCACACCTTTTCCAATAAAACTATTTTTCGAAAATACAAAATATTTTCCAAAAAATAAGTCATGTTTTTCGCAACCGCGTGCTAAGTGCGCCTAATAACGCGCACCTGCACGCGGGTAGCATGGGGACTAGCACACTCTAGTCTTACCACCAAGTGTAAAGTAATCAAAGCATTTTTGCTTTTATAAACCTTTTTCAAAACCAACTTACAAGCAATGTGAGACAAAAGAGTGAGTTGTTTTCAAACAACTCAACTCACAAAACCCAACATCGAGCACATCTCAATCAAGATAGCTATCGCAAGAGGTGATTATTTTGTTTTTGCTAATTTGTGAACTTCATTTAAAGGTATCTTGAAGGTATACCGAAATATTAACGCTTGTTCGTTTGTCTTCCTTAACCTTGTAAATGAAACAGATTTGAGATTGTGAATGAGTGTTTTTCCAAGAAGAAGGTTGAGCAGATACTATTATCGCTAGTAAGTGTAGTGGTTTATGCTTTAGTTTGTAAAAGGTTATATGTCCTACCTACTTTCAAACGGTCATATTAATTTTCACAACTATATAAACTCATTTTGGGCATAGTTTTGATTCACCAATTGCATCTGAAGTCCTCTAATCTTGCATATACTCAAAGCTTAAAACTATTATTCAATCTCTCTTGGTTTTCATTTTTTTCATCCAATTCAAGAGAGCATTTATTGTGAGCTTATATTTGAGAGATATAGACTTTCATAAGTCATCATACACTCATCTTTATTGTTCTAGGGCTTAAACTTGTACTCATCTATTTTTTGAAAGTGAATCTTTGTACACAATACTTCATCTAAAGTTTCTTGTATCAAACTTAGGGTTGTCAAGCTTTGAAGCTTTGAGATTGTCAAAGTCTGTTCTTGATGCGGGTATATCATCAAGGGATTGTAAAAGGTTCGACTTTGACCCATAAGAAAGATCATTCTAGTGAATTCTAGGGCCTTTCAAGGGACTTCCTTGAAGGGGTGGGCGTATGCTTGAGGGTAATTTGAGTCGAACCATATAAATCTCAAGTGTCAAGTATCGCTAAACCCTCCTCTCTTTACATTATTATATTATACTTGTGTTTAGGTTGGTTAGATTGCTTATTTGAGTTATTGTGTTCGAGGTTTGGTGTTCGAAGCTATTCAAGTGTTGTTCATAGTCTTTCTAAGTTTGTAGTGATTACTTGTTATTTTCTTAAAAATAGTCTTAAAACCTTATTCACCCCCCTTCTCTAGGGTTATCTTTTTTATTTCACTTTCCTTTAGCTAATATGTAGGATGCAGTTAAGACAGAAACACAAATATTACTCGTCTTTCCTGTACTTTTTTTACTTTTGCAAAATTTTCTTGTTTCGACTTGTTCATGTGTTAATTCTATAGTAAAATATCACTAGAAGGATGCCCCAACTTATGAAAGGAGAGAGTACTAATTAACAATTCTGAAGGTAAGTTCCGTTGCTATATATGTAATAAAACAATGTTTTGGGAAATCTTCGTACTTATATTCCCATAAGATTACATAAGTACTTGGCAGTTCATAAGACTAAAACCACGTGAGAGTCTAGCTGCACTAGAAAAAAAGAGATATCTTTACTATTAACAGACATAGGTTAATGTACTTTTAGCGACCGAAGGAGGATGCACCGGAGCGTTCAATAAATCTAAATCTATTGAACCTGCAATTAGACAGCTATAAATAAGACAACCAAAAAGTTATGCGGTTGGACCATTCATCCTAGGTACTCCCTTTCCCCTTCCCCTTCCCGCTTGCCCCACCCCCTACCCTTCGCTTGGAATTAGCAAAGCTTTATCATTTCTATATTTCCTCAACTAGCATAAAGCTGCGAATTTTGAGTTTGGGGCAGGTGGGTTCTTGAAATGAGAAAAGGAACCATAAGGTCTTGTGATCGGTTTAAAAAAAAGAGATAAATGAGTTTTAAATTTCTGATGTCTCGTCGGAAAGGGTTCAGTATCCTTTTATTAGGTTTATACTAAAAGTTAAGAACCGATATTGGCTATGATTGCTTCAAAAGGGAGTAAATGCTGACACGGGCTTTGCCCCAGCAGAAAGAAGAAAGAAATGGTTCTGTTTAAATAGCCCTCATGCCCTCACACCATACCTTACACCTTGTTTAAGAGACAAGGATGGGAACTTGGATTGCAAACCTTTGCCTCCAAGTTTAATAGCGGAAAATTTTGCTTAACCTTTTGCCCAATTTCATAATAGCTGCTTTAGCTTCAACTACTCAAATTTCTATTTGTACAAGATTTAGATGGTACAAGATTTGAAAGATATGCAATCATTTTTAAAACATGTCTTCAAAAAGAATCAGGTAAAGTTGAGTAACTTAACATTGATCTAGCCATGTTTTAAAAAGTCCTATATTTTCTTTCTGATACACCATTCTGCTTTGGAGTGCACGGTGTTGCCAATTGGGATATAATCTTATTTCTTGATAAGTAGTCTACGAATGTTTTGAGGAAGTATTCACCTCCTCTGTCAAACCTGAGGGCTTTGAGACATTTACCCGTTTGCTTCTCGACTTCTACGCGATTCTTTTTGAATTTGTCAAAGGTCTCAGACTTGTCATGAATTAGGTAAATATAAACATACCTTAAATACTTCGTAAAAGTTACAAAAGATTCATACCTCCTTTGGCTTGACTATATAGTCAAGCCAAAGGAGGTATGAATTAATTATATGACATTAATGGCTCTACGTCTCGTTGCTGTGTGGGCAGCTTTGGTCATAATAGCTTCCGTACAAGATTCACAGACCGGAAGTGTTTCAACCTCTAGAAAGTCTAAAGGACCACCTTTAACCAATCTTTGAATCCTGATTGGATTAACATATATGACCTAGACGCAAGTGACATAAATATGTTTCACAGGTAGAAGAAAATTTTCTTTTATTTCCAACATAATTATCAATTTATGTGCTCTACAGTAATGGAGCAATTGGATTAACCAGTCAACCAATGGGCCAGAACATACAATATTATTGGTAAATTTAATAACCACAGAATCGTTAAAAAATAGTAAATCCTTTATAGACACCCATTTTTCCAGTCATTTTTTTTTCTATTAAATGATTACTGAGCTTTATTAAGGTTTATTATGATGGGTGTATGCCTAATAATATATCAAAAAATAATTAATTTAATTTGTCTATTAATAAATCCTATCAAATCCAATCAATCAATTGGGCTCAGTTTGGTCCATTTAATTGGGTCCACTCCATATCTAAAGAGCGATTTACTTAGAAGAATCCAAATTATTTTTGTGATTTATCCTTAATGTGAGTGATTCATCCTAGATTTATATGAAATATAAAGATAACTCCCGAATTTGGTACACCCCATATGATAAAATAAAGATTAAATTATTGAATTAAGGGCAGATAATGTCCCAAAGTTTGAGAAAAAACATTAAAAAGTTATGGGATGAACCAACTGATGTTCGAGAAACTGGTCAGTTAGTTGACTTTACTCAGTTTCCGTTTTTATTAAATATTCTACTTCATCTTCATATCACAGATATAGATGATCATCTTCATCATTTTTGACACCCCATACCTCTATAAATAGGGCCCTTGGACTATTTTTTTAGAGGATCAGCTTTTTCTCTTTAAAGCTTTTATATTATTTCTCCCAAAAGTGATAGATCATCTCTTAAGAAAAATAAGAATTTCGCATTCATTTCTATATATTCTCAAGTCACTCGCATTGTAGATCCTTCAAAAAGTGTTCCCGTGTATTCTAGGCAAGCGCACTCGCAAGGTATGTATATTACATATTAGCCTAGTGTACAATAAATGGTCTAGAGTATTTTCCTTCCCTACAATCACATTTCCATTGCGCAAAAACTATAAATAAATTCTTTTCATTTCATTTAAAGTACAAGCCTAAGACCGAAATGTAGGTCGCTTCCAGTAGGGTCTGAGTTGAACTAAGACGGTTTTGATTCCGATTTGACCGATATGATACGTAAGCCATTTGACCCCAGTTATTGAACCAACAAAACTATGTGTTAACTTAAGGTTTGTTTTATGCACATTATGTTATGTGTTTACAACAAAAAAAAAATCAATAAAAATGAAGTAGAGACCGAAAGAGTATGGTGGGTGCCTAATATCTTCCTATCATATAACTTAGTCCTTAAACTCATTTTTCCGTATTTGATAGACTAGTTAGTGTTTGGACATTTTCAAGTCATTTTTAGGGTTTTTCTTGTTTTCCTTTTGTTTAAACAAAAAAATATGGTGACTGGAGACTAAAAAATTAAAAGGACGGGACTTGAAAGTGTTTTTCATTTCTTTTTGGCATTTTATGTATTTTCTTTGTGTTGTATGTATTATGTGCTATTACAGCGGTAATTGCGCTCTTATTTTCTGCCTTACACATGCGCACGGTTGTCCCTAACCCATCCATCCGAGGGCAGCGGTTGAAACTTCGAGGATTCCTAGCTATCGAGATGAATTCGACTGTGCTCTTACCTTTAAGGCTTCGTAGGAAAGGGGGAAGGGCCTTCATGTTTCTTGACATATTAAGAGATCTGTGTACATATACCAGTGATTGCCCATTATGAACTACATGAGCTACAGCGGGAGGTATATCGTACAAGTCAAGCCTATGAAGTGACCTTATACCGTTGTTGAGAGAGAAGCCACACATCATGACCATTTCAGCGTTCTGCCCTTTTCTGGCAGAATACTTATTCTGACCTATGGCATATTGGTCGAGAAACCAACCAATATTCTATAAGCTAGTTGTAGTCTTAAAGTAAGGGAATACTTCTGACTAAGCAGCTGGTTTTTAAACCTACACCACAAGAAAAATAGATTTTAGCGACGGACAAATTTTCGTCGCTAAAATCACCTTTAGCGACGGATATGTCCGTCGATAAATATCCTTCACTAAAGAGATTTACCGACGAAAAATTTTGTTGATAAATCTCTTTAGCGACGGTCATTTTACCGATAGACTTTTACAGACGGTAAATCTGTCGCTAATTTGATTTTTTTAGTTTTTTTCCTTTTTGAATTTCTTTTTTTTTTTGCAAAATAATTTTGAAATTATTTTCAGTGACGGATTTATCTGTCGGTAAAAGTCAATTTATTTGATATTTTTAATAACTTTTAACGAAGGATTTTTAACGACGGCAAAAATCCGTCGCTAAAAGTTAGTACTTAATTGTACAAAAAACCCTAGTTCTATTCTTTCCTCCCCACCGCTGCAGTCTTCTCTCCTTATTTTCTGTGTCTCGCTCTTCTCTCCCCCGCCCACAATCCTCCAACCCCCCGGTGCTGCAGCCCACCCCATGCCAACCCCGCCGCCACAGCCCTGCTGATAAACAGTGTGAGGAATATACTTGCATTTCACCAGTTTTCTATATGCATATGTAAATTCTTGTACAGGTTTGAAGCATAATCCATAGCACATTAGTAGCACAAACTAAACATGAACTTATCCTTAGGTAAGATACTAGTAGTAGTTTTCTTGCTATTATGGTTGCAGCATAAGCTTGTATGTGGTTTACGCCATCACCCAAATGTGATTTGTAAGTTGACCACTGGGTCTACGATTCTGTGTAACTAACTCTTTTTAAAGAACCTTTCCCAGGTTGGGCTGGGCTGAAGGCTTCAGATAATTAACTCTTTTTAGTAAGCATTCTTTGACCATAAAATTGATGAAATAGAGATGAAATTGTTTATAGCATGATATATGTAATTATCAATGCATTTATTTCTTTTTCACTTACTATATAAAGATTTCCTAACAAAATGTTTGAATAGTTTATAATCAACCCTTTTGAAGTAAGAATTGCATCTACAGAACAGATAGGTGCCACTCAGACATGTGTAGTTCCTTCTGATAACCCAACTTTGGAATTTCCAAATTTCTTTTTCAATTTTGTGATATATGATAAAGTTAAAGATAGTTTTTGGGGTTTTGCTAAGTTTGTAGGGCAATTAGTTCACACCATAAGTCAAGCTGTCTTCAACAATTTCGCCACATCTGGGAAACTGAATTGAGAAATGCTAGCTGTAAATTAAAATTTTTCATTAGTATCATGTTTCTATTTTACTAGTAGTAGCAAAAATGACAAATTTGATTTGTTTCCTTTAAATTGAGTCGGGTGAAGACATTGCTCTTTGAAAGCATAATTTCTGTTGTTTTGCTTTAATGGTGTACATTTATGGGGATCTTTACTGCTGCAGCAGGAAGTGTAGGGAGAAAAGATAGAAGAGGGATAAAGAGTGGTATATATGGTTCTTCTGACTTCTATTTGGGATAGAGAGGTTAGTGTGTATGTTGGATCTGTTGGTTTCTTTTGTTTTAATTATCACCTTCAGTTTGTTTTCTATGTTTCATTGTATTTGACCTATGTGTTCCTATTCTTGGCTACTGTAATAAGAAATGTGCAGTCTTTATGGTTTCTTTCTCCATTTAATCGGTTTGGACTTTAGCCCTCACAGAAATTTGGCTTCTTCGGAGTGATTGTACAATCATTTGCTACATTCTCAAATTTGGACTGGTTTATCGTTATTATTTAGCTACATTACTTAGTTGATTAATTTTGAGAGTTCTGTGGAGAAATGACCAGAAAGTATAGGATTATGTTTTGCACCAACTGGCAACCTCAAGTATCAAATCATGCTGAAACTTTGCTACGTGGTTCTAGAATAACGTTTATGAGTTGTAAAACTATTGTGACCGCCTTGATCTCGCAAGTATTTTTGAGTTACTTTTTTTTTTACGTTTTGTGTCTATTTACTTCATGACTAGGGCCCATTTCTAGATTTCCACTACTGGTTACTTTCTTGGATGTACTACTTTTATTGTCTTCTCATTGAATATATTTCTGGAAATGTAGACCATGTGTAGTGGAATCTCAGAAATAGATTATGTCTCCACAATTCTATGAATGTCGCTTCAATTCAAAGTTTCAAATGTTCTAAGTTATGCTATTGTCGTTGGTGTTGATTGTAAATTTTGTGGAATGATGTTAACTTCTTGCAGGAGGAACACTTCATTTTTAAGCTGCATTTTAGTTGGCCTCAGGTGTCATGTTCAATTCAAAGTTTCAAATGTTCTAATGCTTTGGTGCTGTGATGCAGCCCTTTGACTGAAAGTGCTAGCGTAGTTGGTGCTGGTTTGGCTATACCCGCTGCACAATCTGGTTTTATGGCTATGGCTGAAGTTTTCAAAAATGCAACTTGAAAGGATTACTTCAAATTTCAATGAAACTTTTATTTTCATTTTTTTGTTGAGATTTGTATGATGTGATTAGTTGATTAGATTCAATTGTTGTTGGATTAGTTGATTAGATTCAATTGTTGTTGGATTAGTTGATTAGGATTGATTCTCTAAAACAAATTTTAAATTTTAAAAAATAATACTGTAAAAATTTAAAAAAATGGCCTTTTTTCATTTTACCGAAGGATTTTGGCGACGAAATTTTGTTGCAAGAAGTTTTTTTTTAAATTAATAAACATTTTTAGACAGACTTTTAGCGACGGATTTAGACGCTAAATATCCGTTGTAATGTTTTTAGAGACTTTTAGCAATGGAATTAATGTCGCTAAAGACTTTTGAGACGGACTTTTAGCGATGAAAATTCCGTCACTAAAAGTTTTTTAATTATTTTTTTTGAAAAATTTCAGAAATTAAAAAATATAAAAAATACATTTAGCGACGGAATTTTCCGTCGCTAAAAGTAATTATTTCCGTCGGTAAAAGTAATTTTTTTACCAACCGATTTCAAAATTCCGTCACTAAACTTTTAGTAACGGGGTTATAAGCAACAGACTTTCAGCGACGCGGTGTTCGTCGTTAAAAGTTTTTAGCGACGAATTAGGGGCTTTTAGCGACGGACAAGTCCGTCGCTAAAAGCCCAATTTCTTGTAGTGCTAGCATCTGGACCAGACGGTTAGTCAATAAATGTCCGTCGCTAAAAGCCCAATTTCTTGTAGTGCTAGCAACCAGACCAGACGGTTAGTCAGTAAATGCTATCCCAACCAATCGGTTAACCCACGAGGTTACCAGACGGTTAGTCAGGAGCCTTTCCTCCCCAAAACTTTTCAAGTCCAAAACTTCTCACTGAATCACCGGCCGATTAACCCGGACAGTTAGTCAGAACCTATACTTTCCAGAGTAATTAAAGATTTCAAATCTCTAAACCCACCGACTAGAATCTTGACTTTCTAGAGTTATCTAGGATTTTGACTCTCTAAACCCGCTGACCAATCGGCCAATGAACCCACTGGTAACCGAGAGGTTAGTCAATACTCACCTCTCCAGATTTAAAAAAAAAATCCCAAATAACCTTACTGACCAACAGACAATGTAAGATGCTGGGCAACCAGACAGTGCCAAAGCAACCACCTGACCACTCGCATATGGTTTGACATAATTGCATGTTTATAAAAAAATAATTCATCAAGGAAGAAAGTCAAATGTGCTTACCACAAAAAAAAGACCTAGCTCACTCCGTGCTGACCTCCAACAAGCTCATAAGAGACATGTGATATCTCTCCTAGAGGACGTGAATATTGATGGGTAATTTCGTAGGAATATCTAGCAAGGCCATAAATTCCTCATATGTAGGGCAAAGCTCATTGAGGCTAAACCAAAAGACATGATCTTGGGGATCCCAAAATTTTTCAAGCTGCCCCAAAAAATATCCTCTAGGATGATAATTGTACGCAGACTCATTCTTCAGACGAAAAAGTACATCTAAGTTAATGAGTTCTAATTGGTTGAAAGAAATGGCAAAAGATCTAAATTAGATCTCAAAAGCTGTCAGAATGTTTTGGAAGCCATTGGGATTCACCTACGAAAATCAAAGTCATTGTGTTCTAAGGAGGGTGTATCTCGATATCTGTAGGGAGAAGGCTCTAGGTTGCATAGAGATTGGATTGAAAATTAAAAAAAATCGGAGGAACCAGCTCATTTTCCCTCTTTTATCTCTATTTGCAAGGACTAATCTTTTTTACTAACTATCCAGGTTTACTATAAAAATAAAATTCCCTTATGGCCAACTGAGTGATTTTATGTCAAAAATAAAAATTTCAAAGTGTCCTGACTGACTAACAACCGGCCAATTAGTCAGTGTTGAGATAATTTTGGCAAGATTCGCCTGTTTGAAGGCTAAACCCCGTACATGTTCTCAAAGGAACCTAAGTATAATTTCTTTCCCAATTCTCCTTTCTTTCTATGTAATGTGTGTTCGTACACATCAAAATAAAGAGCATTTTACATAAGAATTTTCACTAGGAAATAAAAATCTTCACTAGAAAGAAAAGTTCATGACATGTAAAGCAATTGTTCAATGAATTCCCCATGAACTTCTAATCCCAACCCTAGGCTAGGATCTAATTAGTCTAAAGTTCAATTCACTTCTTTCGAGGCTTCTTCGGGGTTGGCTCCTCCTCGTCAGTAGACCTTGAGGCCTCTTCATCCCAAACTTCTTTATATGCTTTGTCCTCGACATCGGGTCATGGGTATATCAGTAGGGGCTCGGTTGCTTCCCATATCTCTTGTCTAGCACGGTGGCAACCCAAGTGGAGCAACAGATGGGTAACTTCTCAGACTGCAAGGGGGCTGGGGCATTCTCCTTGGTCATGCTCGCGACCTCATTCTCCTTTTGCAGTGCCAACTCTGGTTTGTAAAGGGCCTTAAGGGACCCGACTCATCGCCCTTATCTTTTCCAGCCTCCTATTCACACGATCGGAGTTCTATCTGTAGGGGTTTAAAGTAAAATAGTAGCATGCTCTGGGGAGCCCTCGCGTTGCCCGGTGCTCGATCCACCACCCAATAGCAGCATAGAGTGGGTAGGTGTAGGCATGTCTACAGTCTCTAACGATGGCCCGTAAACCTCCATTAAGTGACCAAGAGTAGAGACTTTGCCCTTCAAATGATGAATTATTCGGTAGGCATCCCTTAGTAACTCACTCAAACCTATAAATGGGGACCACAAGATTAAGGTCAAATATAGAAAAATAAATTGTGTGCTAAGGATAAGAGTCGAGTTTACCATCTTAACGTGGACTAACTCTTTTAGCCCCAGCAAATCCTCATCCATCTTCAGCCAAGGGATCGGCTCGTGACCGTTCCCCTTTAGAAACACTGGCACCAACCAAAAAGGGAATGAGATCCCTTCCGTGCTCTCCTCTTCCTTCTTTCCATTCTCATTCCTATCCCAAGCCGTTCGACCACGCTGAATCTTCTTCATCTACTCGATTGTCCAAAGAAAAGCTAGAACCTCATGAATGAATGCCTCGTAGGTGCGAGGGTCATTCGGCCACCTCAGTGAAGACACTGCAATCCCTCACATCAAGCTCTGCCTCAGCCCTTGGTCCGTCATCCTAGTCTTAACGCTTGGGGTAGCTCAGATCCGGGGCTCGACTACCGTGTAATGCTAGAAGGGCACCTGCTCGTCCAGGTAAAACTTATCTTGGAGGTACCTCAACAACACTCCGCTAAGCTTAATAAATATTTTTTACTCTGGGTAAAGCATGTACGTAACATGTTCAAAAACAAGTAGAAACCGGTCTTGGCTAATTAATTCTCAACCGAATCTAGTACTTTCCCCCACCACTCTTATACTAGAGTCGGGGAGCCCCTACAACGAATATTTGAGGGGAGGGCTGAAAACAAAGAGAAGACATGTGGGCCCTTACCTTGCATGGGATAACATACTACGTGAATATGTGTGTAAAATTTAGAGACAAGAAATGAAATGCAACCTCATCCATGGAAAAGCTATGGCTAAGGTACGCATCTTATTAAGGGGAGGATCGAGTTGATTATCTGTGAGAATCGTTGGCAAAAAGAGGACAAGCCCAATTTGTGGTCCTCCCTCATACCCTTTTTCTGTGCGTTAGAATTCCATGGTTATGAAAAAATTTGAAGAAGAAGAGGGAGAAATCTTAAGAATTTACCGTGAAGAAATCTAGTTGGAGATGAATTCAAATGAGGCAATCCTCCTTGGGATCGAATTTGATAGAGAAAGGGTTAGATTATGAGTTGAAGTCTGTGTAAAACTCTAAAATAGCAAATAAAATCTGAACGGATAAATCGAGCGGTTTTCACGTTTAAATCTGTCAAACTCATTGACTAAACGACCAGTTTTTGACATTCCTAGCTCTCTAACTAACCGGCCGGTTTTTGACATTTTGTTTTTGCCCTTCTAGCTCTCTGATCAACCGACCAGTTTTTGGTGCTTTAAAAAATTTCTCTCTTGCACATTTTGTTTGTAATTCCTCTAAACCTCATGTTTTCTTTAACAAGTGCTAAAGAAATTTATCCTTTGCATGATTGTACATGTCTACTTGCATATCATATTGGTGATTCTAGCAACCCTATGCAAGTGATATCCAGTCTAACGACGTTGTACATATCAACTTGAAGTGAATTGTTATATTTGACAATCAAGAACTAGTTGTCGTTGGAGATTGTTGGCTCTGGCTTTAAGTGATGTTTCAAAAGATTCTTAACCTCATGTCTAAGCGACCAATAGCTTAAGGGCATCATTGGTTGCAGCTCTTAGATATAAGTCCTGATTTTATAAAATTATCTTTCGCTTGAGCACACCATGGCTCTACCACTTAGTCAAATCATCACTTTGACCGTTGACCACTCAAATCAATTTGGTAGCTCTGATAACAGGCAAAGTTATCCTCAGTATTTCTAGACAACCACTTAAATCGATTTAGTGGCTCCGACATCTAGTAATACACATCCCTTTTGTCTTTTGACCCTCCAAATCAATTTGACGGCTTCAGTAACAGGCAAGATTTCCTTTTTTTATATATAGATGACCAACCAAATCGATTTGATAGCTTCGCTATTTAGATATAGGGCTACATTTGTCAATCATTCAAATCTATTTGGTGGTTCAGACAATAGACAAAATTTTCTTCTTTTTGCGTATCTAGATGACCATTCAAATTATTTGATGGCTCCAATCTGGTATCTAGATGCAACTTTTTGTTTGTCGACAACATAAATTGATTTGGTGGCTTCGGCAATAGACAAATATTCGAACACTCGACGATCATCATCATCATTTCTAGCTTTGAGCAGTATCTCTTCCTCCAAACTACATTGGTCTGATTATTTTTCTAAGGCTATGTAGGAAGCCCTCTAAAGGTCTGACCTCATATAGGTAGAATTATCCGCATGTCTATCTACAATCTTATGGTCTTTTCCCTATTTCTTCTATAAAAATACATTGTTTTTAGTGATGTTCGTCCATGCGCGAGCTCCCTCACTGAGGGGTTTTGTAGACACCCTATTTTTGTAGTCATTTTTGTTTATTAAATGATTACTATGCTTTTTTTATTCATTAAGGTTTATTATTATGGGTGTAGGCACTACAAGTAACAGGACCTTTAGCAACCGCAATTAGCAACCGCCAAAAAAGTGGTCACTAAGTCACAGTTTAGCAACTGCTTTGACTAGTAGTCGCTAATTACGGTCAAAATGTGGCGGGGTCAACCAAAAAAGGTGGCGCGTAATTTAGTAACCGTTGTTACGGTCGCTAAAGTTAGCGACCAATTTTAGCGATCGCGAAAGCGGTCGCTAATTTTAGTGACTGTATTTAGCGACAGTTCAGCAGTTGCTAACTTTAGCGACTACGATAACGATCGCTAAAAGCCATTGCTAACATTAGTGACAGCCTTTAGTGACTGCGCTGCCAGTCACTAAATGGAAACTATAAAATGCGGTGGCTGAATGAAAAGTATAAGAGGCAGCCCTAATCTCTCTCTTTATCTCTCTATCTTCTCCCTACATGAACTGCACGCCACCTCTATCTCTCCCAACCACCGTGGACTGCCATCGAAGATCACTTCCTTGACGTGAACCTTTCCCCACTGGCAAGCCCTAATCTCCCTGAACCCTTCCTCGCAGGCAAGCCACCTCACCGCGAACCCGCTGGCAAGCCTAGCTAGCCACAAAGCCGCGGACGTCGTGGCTGCTGCCTCTGTTGCCAGCCGTACCACCACGACTGTTAATCTTCTCCAATCTTATATCTCACAAGCTAGCATGGTATGACCATAAACTCCTAATCTTCTCCAATCTAAACTTCTTTTTGTGACGCAGACACAAAGTGACCATGGGATATTCTGTATATGTTGTGCTTTTATTGCCATACACTCTTATGTAGAACGTATAAAAGCCTAGATAACAGCCTGAAAAAACATACTCACATTCCAAATAAGTGATGCATTTCAAATTGCCAAGTCCTTATTTTAGTTGAATTAGTGATAGTAAGGGAGAGAACTTGATATGATCGGTTGTTAGCTCTTTGAAGAATTTTTTTTGGAAAGATATGGACGGAGTTGCACTGGGAATACTTATGTTATAGAATTTGGTTATAAGAGGAGCTCCAGATGGGAATAAGAAGTAGCGGAGGTTTTGACAGTGTTCATGGAGATTTATGTACTGGAGATGAGAAAGGAAGAGATAAAAAAAATATCAAATGAAACAAGAGAAAACATTCTAGATTTTATGGAGGCTTTTGATGTAATAGTAGCAAACACCTTTTTTAAGAAAAGATACTCAGGTATAATGAATGACCTTTAGGAGTAGTTCTTGTTGTACACAAAAAGATACGTTCCTCTCTAAGACGTAGGATCTAGTTTATATAACATGTAGCTACACAACATAGGTTAGTGGTGCTAAAATATATCTTCGGAGATGGGATCACAAGGTCACAGGCAAGAGGCATCAGTGTACTATGTGATGGAATTTGAATAAGAAAAGGTGTGTATGTTTACATATACGCTGACGAAAGAAGGAACATAGAAGTGAGAGCATTGCTTGCGATGGTTTACCATCCTAGGCAAATGGCTCCCTAAAAATAAGTAACTTAGACAAGGGTAGACCAGTGAAAGGGAGCAAACCCTTAAGAGCCAAAGCGTATCGTGGAAACAAAAGAAAGATTAACTACACACATGGATCTGAATACAAGCTTTAATCGATTCAAGGTATCATGGTAATTCTGAAAGTTAATGGTGCTCTGGTCACTATGGCTAGTTAGAATGATTTAGTATCTTCAACCTCTACTTATTTGAAAGTTATTTAGACTCCTTATTTAATTTGCTATCATAACTAATGTTGAAAATGATCGTACGCGTTTATCTTTTACAAAATCATTTTGCTTGAAAATTATAGAGTCCACATTTTGCAAATGCATCCTTTGCGTGCCCTTGATTAGACAAATGCTAATTCAGATTGAGCTAAGCATCATCCCTGCTCAATGCTTTTTGTGTAGAGTTAATTTACCTTAATTACAAACCTAAACAATATCTTATCTGGTGATTTCTAGTTATTTGCAAGAATAGCCATGTGCCATGAATGTGATTGTAATTTTGTGTGTATGTTCAAATTAGAAGTCTTTTGCATGAAATTAGTTGTTAGCTTTGATTAGTTTTTAGCGTTGTCTGTTCGAAAATCTTAACAGCTTCGGGGACAAAAAAAGTTAGGTACCTATTAGCCTCATCTTTTATCGTTGCTTAAATAGTCTCCTTCCCTAACCTACCCGTGTGAACGAACGATAGCAAAAGAAGATTTACGAGATTTCTTTTATGGAAAAATATCGGCAGCAAATCATATTGGTGCCTTTGGCAACAAATTATATTTGAACCAGTTAACCCTAATTAAATCCTAATTAGCCCAGATAAACCCTAATTAACCTAATTAAGCCTAATTAATCGAATTAGATCTAGATTACTCGAAATAATAACTTACTGAGATGGATATGCATCCGACTTAGCCCTAATAAACCCTAATTAGTTATACTTAAGCAATCATAACCTTGCATGCTGCATAAGCAATCATAGCAAAACTCTAAAAGGCATGAAATTTCTGCTTTCGTTGTTGTATGTGAATTTGTTTTGCAATTCTGTATAGGTTTACTTGGTTGTAAGAGATATATATCATGTTAGTCGATCTAAGTACGATGCAATAGAGGATTGCTCCAAGTGGGATTAGGGTATTGGAAGAGTTTAGACAGAGGGAATAAATGGGTTTATTCTCTTCGCTTTGAATCAATGAGACTTTGTGGATGACATCACAATTAAATGTTCGTGCAATGATTGTCAGCTGTTAAGTTGAAAAATCCCTGACGATATAACTTCTGATCTCTTCCGTAGAGGCTTTATGAGTAACTATACGAATTGGACTCAGCACGGGGAACAAATTCTAAGGGTGCCGACTGAGGTACCCACTGAGGTTAGAAAATATAGTCCTAGAGATTTGGGGTTTTCTCAATATCAACATACGGTAATGGAAGTTGGGCCTAGTGGGATTAACTGTGATAACTTTTTTAACGATAATAATCCTAATGTGGAAGAAAAGCCAAACTCGAGTGCAAATAAGTTTTATAAATTGTTAAAAGACTCTGAAGAGCCAATATGGAAAGGAAGTACAAAGCACACCAAGTTATCTATTGTGACAAAGGGATGCTTCACTTAAAGTCTGAGTATGGCCTAAATGATAGAGATTTTGATCCTTTTCTGAAGCTTCATAGAGAAATGTTGCCAGAGGATAAAAGGTTGTCTGACACGTACTATAGTGCTAAGAAAATGATGATGAAACACAGTTTACGATATGAGAAGATAGATGTACGTAATAATGATTGTGTCTTATTTTAGAAGGAGAACAATAACTTGAATAAGTGTCCTGTTTGTGGCCACGCAAGGTATAAACCAACCAGTGGGAAGAAAAGAAAGATAGCATGGAAGATATTGTGATACTTTCCACTGACAACAAGGCCTCAAAGGTTGTATTACTCTTCTAAAATAGCAGAATACATGAGATGGCATAGCAACATCGGCAACACAGTTCTTGATTTATTGAGACACCCTGCCGATGGAGAGTCATGGAAGGAATTTGATTGCAAACACCTATCTTTTGCTGCAGAGGTTTGAAATTGTGACTTGGCCTCGCTACTAATGGTATTAATCCTTTTGGGCACTCTAGCATACCTTACTCTACGTGGCCGATGATCGTTGCCCGGTATAACCAACATGTGCACGAAGAATCAGTTCATATTTTTTTCATTACTCGTTCCTGGACGTACGAGCCCGGGTAGAAATATAGACTCGTAATTGCGGCCGTTGATCAACGAGTTAAGAATTCTATAGGAAGTTGGAGCCCCAACAATTGATGCTTCTCTTGAACAGAACTTCAACTTGAGGTTCAGTAGTCATGTGGACTATCAATGACTTCCCTGCATACGGTATGTTGTGCAGTGGAGTACACACGGTAGATTGGCATGTTTTTATGGTATGGAAGTAAGTAAGGCTTTCACCTTAAAGCACGGGGGGGAGGTTTCTTTTGGGGGTGTCATAGAAAATTCTTACCTCCTAATCATCCATTTTGAAAACAAAAAGACAAGTTTGATAAAATTGTGGAGCGTCACGTTGAGACATGTAACAGATTGTCTGTGGATGAGGTGTATAAGTGCATAAAGGACCTTCACATGGATGTGGTACCGTTTGAAAATTTGCTGCCAGTCTAAAACTTCCTAGCTTTGAAAAAACACACAACTGGAAGAAAATGTGCATCTTTTGGGAGCTACCTTATTGGCCGACCCTCCTTCTCCGTAACAATCTTGATGTTATGCACATTGAGAAAAATATTTTTGAAAATATGTTTAATATAGCCATGAATGTCAAGGGCAAATCAAAATACCTAAAAGCACGCATAGATATGCAGATGATAGGTATACAACATGAATTACATCCACGAATGTTTAATGGTAAGATGATTTTACCCAAAGTAATATATACATTGGATAAAAAGTAGATACAATAGGTGTGCAAATGGGTTATACACTTGAAGCTGCCAGATGGCTATGCATCTAATATATCACGTTGTTGTAACCATGTTAATTGTAAGTTTTATGGTTTATAAAGTCACGATTATCATGTATCCATGGAAAGATTTATACCAATTGTCATTCATACCCTCTTGCCAAAGCCAATAAATGAAGCATTGACTGAACTTAGTCATTTCTTTTGTGATTTGTTCTCAAAGGTGCTCTGAGAGAGTGATGTTAAGATTCTTGAGAAAAAACATTGTTGAGACAATGTACAAGTTAGAGAAAATATTTTTCCCGTCATTCTTTGATTCGATGGAGAATTTTACCATTCACCTAGCATATGAGGCTAGAATGGGCAGATGTGTGCAGTATCGATGGATGTATCCATTTGAGAGGTGATGTCACTCATCCATCTTTAAATTGTATTTCAAAATTGCACACATGCGTTGTTTACGGAAAATGGCTTATTTCTTACATAGGTATATGTTTGACCTTCAGAAAAATGTGCGTAACAAAGCGCGTGTTGAAGGTTCAATTGCAGAGGCTTACATCCTTAAGGAGCTTACCAAATTCTGCTCCCTTTACTTTGCGACTGATGTTGATACAAAGATGAATAGGCTTGGTTGCAATGACAATAGTGTCGAGATAGAATTCGATTCCATATTCATGCATCTTGGTCGTGCACTTGGAGCAAGGAGTGTTTGATATTTATTCGAAGAAGAGTATATTGCCGCAACATTGTACGGTCTCATGAATTGCAATAATGTTGCACCATTTATAGTGTAAGTACTTGTGTATATATCTTCCTTCTCATAGTTCAAGAACATAATATAATGACGATGCTATATAACATACAGTGAATACGACGAGGAAGTGTTATTCGCGAACCCAGCGATATAAGATGGATAACTTAAAAAATGCAAAACAACGCGTTCCCTGAGTGGTTCCAAAAGCGTGTAAGTTCTAAAATCACATCTCATTTCTAATATAGTGAGATGTTATATGGGAGGTAATAACTTAATAATCTGTGCAAATTATTTGTTGTTGTAGGCCGCCCAGGATGGAGTTGATGCTCGTCTCAAATTGCTCGCTGCTGGCCCTAGTGAGCGTGAGGGTATGAACGACAACTGGTATAGCAGTCATCTTAAATCTTTTATTATACAGGCGATGTAATTTTATGATAGCAGTCATCTTAAGTTTTAGCTAAATCACATCTCGAAACAACGCTCACATCAACTAAATTTTGCACTTAAGTATTTTATTATTCAAGTGAATAACATTGTTATTAATTAACTTTTGCACTTAAATCTTTTTTGTAAATATGCCAAGATCCAGTGCACCCCGAGGTCGTGGAGGCGGCAGCCGCGGACCTACGCCGGCACAGTCAGCCCCCCTCCCCAGGTTTAATGACGTAGCTACTAATGAGCAGCTGATATCGTCAGTAGTTTCGGTACAGGGTGAGACAATATTAATTTCGTGTCAAATTGAAACATAATTCTTGCAAAATATATAACGTCTTCCTTTTCATCATTTGTAGCTTCCAATACATCTGTGCTTAGAGGTATCACACTCTACCAGCCACCCCAGAGTAGAAGATTACTGCTCATGTCCACAATAACTAATATGTTTTCAATTTCCAAAGCTCAACTCCTACCATCTTTCAGCGCACTTATCTAACTTAGTAATTTATTATATTAGGATTGACATAACTCTTGTGATTAGCTTTGTTGAAGATTGTGTTAGACCAAAATCGGTCCTATTATCAAGGCCCACCTCCAACGGCCTTATCTGACGTGGAAGGTATGGACCGAACCAGACAAGGAACTTGTCTGGGGGAAGTTCTTGAAAAGGATTGTCTATTTTTCATTGCTTCATTAGGTTTTAGAAATACATTATTACTGAATTTTCCTTGCTAATCGTGTTTGAACTTGTGTTGAATTATGTTCAGGACTACTTCAAATTCGAGTCCGATGGAGACCAAGAACTTGGGAGGCAGACCTGAGAGTGACATTCTTTAGAAAATTACAAGAAATGGATGCTCAATGTAAGGCAGCAGGCACTAGCTCAGGTGGGTGCGACATATATTTCTATGGCTAAGGACTATAACCCTGAATACTTCTCAAAAGCCATGTGGGGGCAGCTGAAGGATCATTGGTGTACAGCTGAATGGGCCAAGCTCAGTGAACGAGGCAAGGATATGGTGAGTAGTGAGAAGAAGATGAAACATAATGTTGGATCACGTCCATATGTTGTGCAAAATCTGAAGCTGAGAGAAGACGATCCTTAAAAAAGGCCCCCTATGATGCTTTGAGGCCACACAAAAAAAAATATGGGCAGTGGGTTTCTGAGAGCGCAGAGCAGTTTGCGGTGAGCACACAACTATTCTTCACTTTTGCATTCCTATTGTATCCTTATTGGACATTGTGACCAGTTGCATTCCTATAACATTTATTACTTTCTTATACAGAGTGCATATAAAGAAAAAGTTCAGGCCAACTCCTACGCAGATGGTAGCCAAGCAGTGGATGAGGTTTCTTTGGGGCCAGAAGCTACAGGGGGTCCTAAAAAGGACTATATGCTCGGCCACGGTAGACATCAGTTATCAGGCGCGACCAGTTGTAGCGGTTCTCAGGTTGAAGTGATGGATAAAGAGCGCGTAGACAAACTTGTTGAAGAAAAATTTCGATGATGATCCAACAAGGTTTTATTATGCCCGGAACCAGACATCAGGCAGTACCAATTTTCTTAAGTAGTTATGTGTTTGTGGTCATTTCATCTGTGATCTTGATTTGTATATATTATGTTGAATCATTTGTATGGCTTCATGCAGAGTGATATTGTGCCCAGTGCCAGTGATTCTCAGGGGTGTGAAGACATTGTTGAATCAAACATGCCTTCCCCCCAACCCCCCAGCACTTAGAAAATTCTAGTGTTTTGGTCCCAACGCTTGGACAAAAAATGGTTTGGTCCCAACGCTTGGACAAAAAAAGGGCAAGAGAAAATGATTCTGTTAGGGGATAAAAACTTCACCCCCCAATACTTAGAAAAAATTATGGTGTTTTGATCCCAACACTTAGACTAAAAAGGGCAAGAAAAAATGATTCTGCTCCATCATTGGGGACCAAAAATTCACCCCCCAACACTTAGAAAAAAATTGGTGTTTTGGTGCCAATATTTAGACAAAAATAGGCTCAAAAAAATGATTTTTCTACGTAACAGACTGTCCGCTACATAATGTAGTGGACGAGGGAACAAAGGCTTAGTTCACCACACCATTGTCCACTACATCATGTGGTAGACAGTAAAGCAGACCTTACAACCTATTTTGTCTTATTTTAACCCACCATCAGCCTGGCCCAACCATTCTCAAAGCAAGCAAACACATACACATACACATACACATACACACCCACACCCACACCCACACCCACACCCACACCCACACCCACACCCAGACACACAACACACATATTCTCCACCATCAACGTGATTCAACCATTCTTAAAGCAACCACACACACCCACATTCTCCGAGCTATACTCAATTGTAACGCACCATATTCACAAATCAATACCCGAAGCATAAACACATGAAATTCTTGAAAAACATCACACAATCAATACTAGAAAGAAGTACTCAATAATCTTATAAAATGGTATTTTTATTACCTCAAAAAGAGACGTCAAGGTTTAGCTGGAAATAAAATGTCCCTAACTTTTCTAGGTTTATAGTTTTAAATTTGCGAAGCTATCATATATCTATAGTTGTCTACGACGTCTTGGATCCAGTTGCGCTTCTTAAGGCTCTCGGAGTGACAAATAAAGTCCATCTACATCAACACGTAGACACTGCACTCTGATCTGTTGATTTGCATGGGCTTACTTTTCTAGGTCCCAATATCGAGCTTCAGTCTTGCCAGTACCTTTTCGCCTCGGAGGTTACAAAAAATGGCACAAAACAAATTCTGCAGAATAATGAAAGAACCATAAGCAATGAGAATCGAATTAAGAAATTAAATTAAGAAGTAGATAAACTGTAAAGACAAATGGTATTCTCACCATAGCTCCCAAGAGTCCATTCTAAAGTTGCGTAAGGGGCATCCACTTGGTATCGTTGTGGAGACTGTTGATGATCGAAAGAGACATAGTAGTGATAACAAAGGAAAAACCAATGGTTGTGCTCTATGGCGGGTAGTAGAAAGACGTTCACATCATAACTCACCGAATTGATAGTTTTAGTAAAAAATTTAGTGAGCACTTGATCAGGACGATAACTACTAACTGTATGATTCTTTTTCCCCTTATACCACTGGTTCAATATCCATGGAGCATCGAAGTAAAAAGTGCATCAAATATTAAAACTTGAGGATAAGCATCTCCATTACCCCTCTCTCTACGGATCATAAACTGGATGCATGCATTTATTACCATATCATCCAACCAAACTCTAAGCTTGAGGGAGGACATAGTGTCCCACGAGACTTAGGTAATCCGCACATTAAACATGCACTTGAAAGCGTATTTGGGGGGGGGGGTGCTGCTCACCAAACCAACGTTTGTGGACTAGGGCATGTTTTCCAAGCTTAAGGGCTTCAACGGATGACCTTTGATGTATGAGAGATGGGATTGGCGTGGGGGATAATTTTGCCAAGTTTATCCTTGAGGCATTTCAGGTATTCCAAGGCTTGAAGTGGAAGTTCGCGACCACGGGCGACTTGCAGTGACTCTAAGAAAGACAAGTTTTGTGAAGTCCAAATCTTGTGTGACTAGAATCCATGGATTTTTTTGTAACATCATAGTCCCTATGCAACCCATTCCCAAGCTCACGGCTGAGCCACCAAGCATCACCCATTCCCTCGTGCACCCCTGAAGGCTGCCTTGAGGGATCACCCATTGCCTCGCTCACACCCGAAGGATGCCCTCTATAACCCCTCACAAACTCCCCGCAGCTATATGCTAGGATCTCAGCTTGGAAGCAAAGTTTCGCTCTTATGTAATCTAGAGATCTTTCCGTTCATTCAATTTCTAGAGGAACGTGAGCTATGCATCAACCTACATGAAGTTATATCATTTGTACATTTAAACAATACATGAACTTAAATAGGGAAATTACGAGATCAAATGCTACATGAATTGAAATAGGAAACTTACAAGATCGAATGCTACATGCTTTCCCTTGATCAATTACACCTTTGAGCTGGTATTTATTACCTATTGCCAACGACATTAGGTGTACTTTCCTCTGAGTGATGCGATCATACCATTTCAGATATTGGCGATGTTGATCACAGGGTCGAGCTTTGACACAATAATTGCCAGCGTGTCCTGCCAGGATTACTACAGTCCAATCTCATCACTGCAGAATTCGAAGGCATCCACCAGGCCAAACCTCACAGCTGGTGGGTTCATGTTAGGTTTCATGTCTAGGGCATCTGCTGGCAACCCCAGCAGGCACTCCAACTGTCGCATGGTGCAATAAGGTAGTTGCCACTCCGCGATCTCCCAATGGATTAATGGAGTGCACTGCAGCCTAGAGAGCATAAAAACGTACGACTCTTCCACTCAGCCACTCAATCTTTTGTACGGCACCCAACACATTTGGATTGCAAACATCATGTTGAACTCCCCTTGATAAAAGACAATGTTAATATGGGGATCATATCTTCTCGGGTAGTGGCTCTCCCTTCAATTGTACTCCAAGCGAGCAACCGAGGCCAGATATTTCCACTTTTGGCTCTATGTCAGGGGATCTCAATCACGAAGTGTTCATAAGATCACACCTAATAATTGTGCGGTGACTAATATAAATTATCAAAAAAATAAAAGGGGTTATATGATATAATAGCGACAATGAGAGACATGCATGTTTAATATTGCACTCAGTCCTCATTGCCTTGTGTAGAGCGCGATACAAGTATGTAAGTATGACTGCCACCCAAGCATACTCCCCAACCTCTCACAAGTTACCCAACAGAGATAAATACTTCAGGTGAATTGTGTTCTTCATCATCATTGGGTAAAAATGTCCCTCATCACCCATAGCAGGAAAGCCTTTATGTGCAAAACCAACCTCCCTCCGTGAAGTCTTCTGGCAATGCCTTGAATTCATCTACCAACCATTTCAACCTTAGTCCATGGCTCCCAAACTAGTCCAAGGTATCAAATTAACCAAAGAAGTCCCTACACATCTATTATTTTGCATATCAATCTTACCAAACAAACTGGTCGTGCCGTCACAGGTTACCTTAAGATGTACTCTACATCTTCTAAAGTTATTATCATCTCTCTCATAAGGTTCATTCCACTTCTCTACCATTAAACAAGGGCACATATTCCTGCCCGGTCATGTTGAGGAGAAATATTCCCATAGGTGCAAATCCCAAACCCCATTCCTCGCAATAAATGCTTCTAAAGCAGGTGTAACCTTCAATCTCCAAGTCCTTTAGTTACTTCTATTATAAATTTTTATGATTGAAATTAAAAAAATAATAATAAAAGGTTAGTATATTATTTGTCCTTTTCAAATTACTCTACTTATATGGTTTGCTTGGTCATACAAGACGAAAGGATCTTAGGGCCCGGATTAAAGCTCATTTTTTGGATTAAATTATGCAAATACATCAAGTTCGAAAATTTCTATAAAACATTGGCATATCTAGGTTTGCCAACGTTAGCACATGCATAGTGCATCACATACATACACATCTATACATATATAATACATAAAGTTTATAAATTGCTAAAACATTGGCAAATTTATCTTTGACAACAATAGCACATGCATAATACATCATCTGTATATATACATAAACATATATAGATACATAATACACCATCAAAATCATGCTCAATACTCACAAACCTAAGTTTATACACAAATAAAGCATTGATTTGTGAACTTACATGGATAATTGCAGGATTCAGAGGTATCTCTAGAAGATTTAAGGGCTTGAGGAAACATAAATCGTTGAACTACTTGTCGCGTTGCTGGAAAGAAGGAAGAAGACTTGCAAAATTAACGGTCCATTGTATTTATACCTCTCGTCCGCAATATCATGTATCGGACAAGAAGAGTTTCCCAAAAAAAAAAAACTGCACCATTGTCCCAGACAATCTAGCGGATGAGGGGGAAGGGGCAGATTTAATGTGTGTCAGAGGCACAATGCCCGTCTGCAACATAATGTAGGGGACCACTTTTAATTTGACTACGATGACTTTTGATTTGACCTGTTGTCATATTAAAAGTGGTCGCTATATTATGTGGCAAGACGGGCACTATTCCACATAAAGGATGGACATCTGGGGGCATTTTGGACAAAATAACTGTCCACTACATAATGTGGTAGACGATTTTATTTTTTTTATAAAAAAAAAGGGTTAGATCTGGTCCGTCCATCCACCAAAGATGAACAGCCAAATAACGTGGGTAACTTAACTGAGGTTACCTGCGCAAGTAATACATCAGCTCTTAAGTTTTAAATGCCCTCGTAGGGTGAAACATTTATATTATGATATAGATAAATTTTGTTTCTCTCTCCCTTCTTTTCTCTCTTCTCATCCATTTTATTTCGACAATCACCACGACACCATTTTTGACGAGATTTGCAAGACTATAAACTCCACTGACCACAGCTGTCTGGTGTAACCCACTATGAGTTGTGCTCGCAATATCTTAACTCTACAATGAAGTTTCAAGGATTCATCATATAGAGGACTGATTGCATGTGGGTTTTGTTGAGTTCGCTATGAAAATATGTAAAAAAAGATTTATAAAGGAATCTAGCCTGCAATTTACCAAAAGGAAATTAAGAGATATTTGGCATGTAAACAAATGCCTAGAGGTGTTTGATGAAATGCCCAACTGGATTGGTCTATGGAGCCACATTATGGTGGTTTATGGGAGATTATGTTCCGAAAACATCTGTTATTCATTTAGTTACATGTTAATGGATTATGCCAGTAGTGAAAATCTTATAGAAGTGTAGAAACTGATGCCCACGACTTCATGATTTGTTCTTCCCTAGCCATAAACCAGAAACTCAGATCTTGTTTGCAAAGGATAAAAATCTAATGATGGTGGACATATGATTTAACCAGAGATGGTGATAGTGGTGGCTACAGTCTCATGATAAAGAGAGAAAAGTGAGATATGACTGTGGATGAGAGAGATAGGATTTGTGTTGTATTTATGTACCAAATAATAATTTACAAAAAGAGAGAGATTCAACCTACCATGGTTTAGAATTACGAGTAGCTGACAATTAGACACGCGTTGTGTCATATGTGTCTTTTTGACATAATGTTAGTGGTAGTCGCACAACACATAAGGCGATGAAATGACCTTAGACAACTATCAAATATTTTTCATTTAAATAGCTCTGTCTTAGGTCTTAGACCTTAGGGCTGAGCTATCAAAAAGTAAATACTTCAAGATCTAAAATGTGCTACTCAGATTAAAAAAAATTGTTCCATAGTAAAATCTAAAAAAGATTCAAGGTAATTGTTTTCGTTTTCATTTTCATTAGAGAAAAACAGGTTACAAAAAAGGGGGAACAATAACTGGAAATGAGAAGGACAAGCAAACAAACAGGAACTTTGGTTATTCAAAGGACAAGCAAACATAACTTAATTTTACCCAATGCTATTGGCATTGAGATTTACAAACCATTTAAGGATGTAGATATCCCAAACATTGTTTTCTAGACAATGTGCAATCGGGCCCTTTGGTTATTCCAACAACAAGCAAAGACAACGAAAACCTCAATTCTTAAACATCTATGGGATTGACTAGGGCTGTAAATGAACAGAGTTGTTCACGAACAGCTCGTGGTTCGTTCCCTAAAAAGTTCGTTCATATTCGTTTGTATAATATACGAACCGAACATGAACAATTTTTTAGCGCTCGTTTAATAAACGAGCCGAGCATGAACATTGAAAAATGTTCGTGATTGTGTTCGTGAACATAGTGTTCGTATAATAAATTAATATTTTTATAATTAAAATAGTTAATTGTACATATTCTATGTAAAATAATTTAAAAACTGATAATCTAAAACCAATTAATTAAAATACCAAGCCCAATTAAATAAAAGACCAAGCCCACTTATAAACCCAACTATTATAAGTCAAGCCCAAGTCCAAAAGGTAACCCTCCAAACCCTAAAACACCCTCATTCTCCCAAATCCCATTCGGCAGCCACACCTTATCTTCATTCTTCTCACAGCCTCTCTCTCTCACAGCCACACTCAGCACTCCACTCCCCCGTCCTTCCATCTGCTCTCTCTCTCTCTCTCTCTCTCTCACACACACACACAAACACACAGATCGCACATAACTTCTCTTTCTTTCTTCACAGACGCACATCATGACACCGATCATTCTCATTTTCGATCCATCCCGAAGAAGAGGCAACCGCTGTGCAAGAGATCATCGAGCTACTCCAATCGAGCCGTTTTCTTATATGTGCAACCACCGGTGCCCAGATCTGTGATTAGTGACGCTGCTTCGTCTACCTACGATGCTGTAATCACCTGTCCTCGACGCCGTCCTCTCCCTGTCGCCGGTGCATGCATCATCTTGTTTTCTATATCTTCGTTGTCAACCGATCAAGATTGCATCTTCTTGTATCTTCTGTAATATTGTTTGTTTTGATTCATTATAGCTTGAATTGATAGATTTAAAGATTTTTTTTTGCAAATTTTAGGGATTTGGTTGGAAATTTAATACGGACACGAGCCGAGTTTTCGAACTCGAGTTCGGCTCGTATTGTTAAACGAGTTGAACGAGTCGAGCCCGAACTTTACAATCACGAACTCGAGCCGAGCTCGAACGTCAATATTTTAGTTCTTAACGAGCTCGAGCCGAGCTCGAACACACAGAAATTTAAACGAACCGAGCTCGAACACACCTATGTTCGGCTCAAACTCGGTTCGTATACAGCCCTAGGATTGACCAGAAGTTTAAGGATATGTGCTTTCAGAATTTTCTCTGAATGAGTGTATCCATCCTCAGGATGCTTGTACGTGACATCAATAAAGCGTGCTAAGTTCATTATATGCATGAGAAGATGCTCTGAGACAGATGTTGGATTCATTAGTTCCTTGTTCAGATCCTTCCATGCATCTCTGCTCTTCTCATAAATTCACTCATGGCCTCGATCTTCTTTTGACACATCGTGTTCCTTCACGTAGCATTCTATCCCTGTCGCTATTTGCCCTGTCCCCTTTTCAACCTTTGAGATAAGGATCAGTACGGAAGGTCAAATAACATGCTAGAATATGGAGTCATATTACTTAGAGAATCCAAGCTTGCAGGCCAAATGCTACATTTTCGGGTACTTAGATTTTGGCTCAACGAAAACGGAATAATGATATGTACCTAGGAAAACTAATTGTGTTACTGAAAATAGTGACCGTTTATGCATATCATTTTGCGACTCTTGCCAATATTTTTTCTGAAATTTTGTCTAAAGAGCAGGGGAAGGGCATCCATCCTCCTACTTATCTATGTATTGTACCTCATAAGTTGCAACGTCATCAACGAACTGGTAAATTGTGATACAAGCCATAAAACTTTTTGGTTTAGTTCTCAACCAATCAAATGCCTCCTTTATAGTGAGTTCAGCCATGCCGAGAAAGCTTGTGGTTGCAATTAAGAAATAAGTGCTGGTGACCGTGCCAATGCCCATGTACTCATCAAATCGAGGCAAGTATCCTCCAATGAACCACTTGGCCTCCGTGTTGTAAGCCCTCACCAAGTCTTTCATCTAAATATCCAAAATAAACACATATATGTTAACAGTTTTACCATATCTTTCATATTCAAATTGACATGTTTTCGTAGATCTAAAATTGTCCCTTATCATGGAATTTGAAAGCTGTGCAGTCTGCTTCGGTCATTCGCAGAGCCATTGTGGTGGGTGGGTTGAATCTGCTAGAGCTAGATGTCTCTTCTGGCAATCCAATTTATAAAGGGCATAAGTTAACTCATTACTATAATTATATAATGAGCTGCATTACCATACACCTCAAAATAGATCCGCTACCCAAACGGGTGGCTAACATATTGAGTTAAACTTTTTGCAACAACAGCTTTTGGTTCTTTTCGAGTTTGGAAATTTGAAGGACCAGGTCGAAAACAAATGATCACTTGAGGCGTACTTCTGAAGCTACTTAGTCTTACTTGAAGTGTAAAAACAGAACTTGGTCATCTATATACATAAAGATATATTGACTTAAGCTTTTAGTTTGAACTTGGCTCATTATGTATATAAGGGTCATGTTGATGGCAGACACTTGATTCCCTCTTAATCTCCCTAACATGGTACCAAAGCCCATGGTGATGACATCGGCCCTACACTAGAGTCGGTGGCTATTGGAAGAGCGGTGCAGTTCTGGAAAGAGCATGACACGAGAGGGAGTTTCGATTAGTAGACTCACATGTGAGAGAGAAACTGTTGAGATAGACGTCTAAAGATACTTTATCCCTCATCGAGTGAGGTAAAATGGACCAAATCTAATTGATTTAAGCTCTTAGGTAGAGTTGGACTCATCCTGAATTTATAGGTCATCTTGGTCGTAGACACTCGGATCCTTATTATTCTCCCTAATAGGATCTTGATGTTAGGGACATGACGGGTGCATACAATTGATCTCGACTCTCAGCTTTAAGGATGAAAATCCGAAGTTCATGTTTTAGGGTTTTCTAGTCATAACTTAGCCAATAAGGTTTCTCTAATATGCACGAGTAAAGGAAATTGAGGAAAAAAAAAAACTAGACATAGAAAAGACCAAAACATATATGAACAAGGAGTCGTACATCTTCTCTGGCATAATAAATAGCATAAGATTTTCCTTGCTTCGTCATTTCTTCCTCAAATTCTTCATAAACACGTCATAAAGGTTTCATGTATTCTAGGAGTTGGTCGATGGCGCTAATATCCCACCTGCAACAATACACGAATTTATCAATAGCTTTGTCTTTGTGTCACAATCGTCTTTACTATTTCGGCATAAACTAAAACGAAGATATTTTACCTTTCTACCGGGTCTGTAAATATTTGTACTTCTTCAACTGATGCATACGTATCATCTATGACCGATATCATGGCCATGGTCGTGGCAAACATGATCCTTGCAAGGGAGTAACGAGACTCAAAGTACTCACCCACAGCCCAAATGTAGCATTCTATCTCTGGCGTATGTAAGTTATGACACAAAATCCAATTCTTTCCACCACCTGGAGTATAAACAAACACTTACTGTACTACTTCTTTGGATAATATTCGAGAAAAGCATTCTTTCTACTTCTGATTTACCTTGAGACTTCACAGAGTTCTTTCTTGTGCAACAACTGCAGATATTTGAAATCCAACTTTGCCAACTTCAGTAGTGACTCATTCTTTGACTCGTTGCCTTCGTATACTGATTTGAAATGGCGTGCTTCAATTCTTGTGGCTTACTTACGGAGTTGTTGATACAGTGCATGCTTCACTTGATTTGCAAGATTTGGATTCGAACTCAATTCAAAGGACTCGAGATGAGTTGCAGTGAACTCAAGGGCCTCATCCAGGATATCTTCTCCTTTTACCCTTAATTGCGAAGCTTCATACAACGCCAGCATACCCCTTGGGTGACCAGCTACTGCTGGCTTGAACTTTCTGGTGCTATCTTTGAATTTGGCAAATGTACCTGATTCATAGGCTAGTGTTTGAGATTTTCTATGATATTAAAGTTAGTAAGAACTTCGACATAAACTACTTCGGAAGATAAGCTTTCGCTACAATTGGCAGTAGCTCAAATTCAATAGCTAATGAAAATGCACGATTTTAATTCTTGCACGTATTTCAGGAGTATAACTTTCTGCAGGAGTTCTTGAAACACTTAGTCATGCAGTTCATCACGAAGTAATATGTTAAACAACGCGAACTTGTTTATGGGTAAATTTTTGCTGATATTCAGAGTTGTAAGAAGATACTTAACAAGTCTCCGTTTAAAAACAATGATGATCCTTAGACATGCTTACTCGCCGTTTTTTTTTTTACATCTTTAACGATATTTGTTAGCAGCACCTTTTCATCACTAAATAAATGCATCTAAAAGTATGGGCAAATTACACTTATATCCCTGAGGTTATGGTGTAATTACAGTCAAGGACATTAAGTTTCAAAATGTAACATTCCATGATCAAAAACTCTAATTTTGTAACACTTATGTCCATCCGTTAGGGTTCCATTCAAAAAGTGTATTTTTTTATGATTTCATCGTTACATATTTTCAAAATGGCAATACTGCCCTCTACTGCATATACTAAATAATTATACTTATATCCCTGAGGTTAGGGTATAATTACAGGTAAGGATAATAGTTTGGATAAATTCCACTTATGTCCAATATAATGGTTTAAATGTTCAAATTAGGATTAGATTTTTTTTAGGCAAATTCCACTTATGTCCAATATAATGGTTTAAATGTTCAAATTATGATTAGGATTTTTTAAGGTTTGTATAAAAACCCTAATTTTGAAATTAGGTTTCCAAATTACCGGCGTCGCCCCATCACCGGCGACGTCGCCTTTCCCCCTCCATCTTTTATCTCCCCCCACCTCGCCCCCGCAGTAGCCCCTATCTTGCCCTACGTCGGCAGCTCCATTACGCCATCCCTCCCTGCCCTACCCTCCTCACCCGTAGCCGCCCCCCCCACCATACTTACACACCACTGCCAACCTCCGTAACCCAAATACCCGGCATCACCACCGTTACCCACCATCACTCACCACTGCCATAATTTCTTCCGAAACCAAAACCCACCATCAATTCGAAAACCCAAGAAAAATACCTATTGTGATTTCGAGTCATGGCATGAGAGAGAGAGAGAGAGAGAGAGAGGCGATTCGATGTGGGTAAGAGAGGGGTCTTGCAGCAGAGAGGGATCTTGCGGCGTGGTAGGGAGGGAGGGACAGCGGCGGCGTGGGGGGGGAAGAGCGGGGGCGACATCAGCGTAGTGGGAGTGTGCGACAGCGGGGTGGGGAGAGGGGAGGGGGCGGGGTGGGGGTGCAGGGAGATTGAATCTGAGAGTGAATCTGAGAGAGAAAGGAGAGAACAAAAAAAAAGATAAAAAGAAACATTAAATTTTAATTTTAAATAGGGGCAATAAAGACTTTTCGCTAAAACCGTTAGGGTTTTTTGTATTCCGTCTAGTCAACGGACATAGGTGTAATTTGTCCAAACTATTGTTCTCGCCTGTAATTATACCCTAACCTCAGGGATATAAGTGTAATTTGCCCAAAAAGTATTTAGCCATGCTTAGGTGTCGCTTCGGGGAGACTCTAGGCATCTTCATACAACACATGTAAGCAGCCAATAATTGTTTACGGAATGGATATTTCCACACTAATATGCTCGTAAAAATTTATTAGTAGCTAAAAGCATTAAAAGTTTGTCAAAAATAAACTTTCAGCGATCAATAAAAGTGTGAAAAAGGACTATAAGACGTAAAAATTGACAATTCTCCTTGCTTACCCCCATTTCTTAAAGAACAAGCCATATCAAATCTTCCAATGGGGGCTCTTTATGGTTTCTTAATTATGCATCTATCAAAAGGGGGAAGAGCAAGTTTATAAACAA
Source organism: Escallonia herrerae (assembly GCA_033070095.1). Lineage (NCBI taxonomy): Eukaryota > Viridiplantae > Streptophyta > Magnoliopsida > Escalloniales > Escalloniaceae > Escallonia > Escallonia herrerae. The sequence goes on along the minus strand of JAVXUP010003222.1, from coordinate 13,431 downwards.
ATTAAGTAGAAAAACTTTTGGTTGTAGTCGGGGTTCTAGCAAGATGCTTCAATCCCTATACAACGATAATTAGCAATTGCTAAAGATGATTAGTTATACTAACAATAGCTATTAACATTTTTTGCTGAAAGTACTTTTAAAATGTTACCAACCATAATCTTCAATCATTAGGTGTTGCCAGCATGGGGAGGCTGTAGCCTCATGCTACAGAGCTTGTTGCAGCCGAATATTAAGAAACGTGAATGATATTATTATTTACCATATGTGATGGGGGTGCCATCTCATTATGGGGATGTAGAACAGTGTTGCAATATTGTGATAAATTCACATGCTTCTGCATGGCAAATTAAAGAAAGCAAAAAAATTTGCTCATAACGAAGTAACAGCAGAGGTAAAAAAAACTCTCTTCGAACTGCTGTACCACAAGTTTAGCTACTATCGAGTTGTGAGAATCGTCATCCAATCCCGTATATAGTGATAATTAATGGTCGTTAAATATTTTAGTGACATTTCTGCTAACACTTTCAGTAACAACTATCAACAGTTTTTTCTAGTGTCACAAAAATAAAAGTCACTAGAAATATTTAGCAACTATTAATTATCGCTATATGGGCATAGGAGGAAAATTCCTTCAACCCGAGTTGTCGCCAAATTTTTTTCGTATTTAGAGGTACATTACAGCCTCGAGTTATTGAAATTTTGGACTCTATTTTCAACCACGGTTCCACTTTAAATATAGGCAAGGGGACTTACGGCAAGAAACATTATAACCAAGTTGTCTGCATAACTGGAAGTGAAGTGCAACACGGTGTATAAATCATATTATGTATCACCAACGAATACTTTCCAGTTGGGTGTCAATTTCGTTCTCAAAATGATACTGCGTATGACACACCAAGGCGTTGAATGGCGTCGATCAAACACATTTTCTCCACTTGGTTGCTGCTAACAGCAGCTAATATTATACTTCTCACTTTCTCTTTCAGCACTTCAATTTCTTTAGCATACGTCTCCAGTACCTGGATTAGCATCCATAGCAGTAACTAAGTTTAAACCTCCTCCTCTATCCATGAAAAAGAAAAGCATTCGATTTTATCAAGGGAAAATTAGGAAAAAGTGGCTTTGGGGGTAAAATTTTTTGGGATGGTGGGTTTGTTTTGAAAACTTGTGAAAAAGTGGGGCAATTTTTAGAAATCTCTGAAAAAGGGGATGAGTTAGAAAAAAATGGTTTTTTTTTTAAAACATTTCTTTTGCTATCCCCAAATTACCCCCTCCCCCATCTTGTCTGACCCTGGTCCCCGCTCCCCCTTCCCAGCTCTTTCCACAACCAGATTCTAAATTCCCTCCAAAAGTACATCCAACCCCACCCAGGCGCCACCCTCCCCCCTCCTCCGGCGGCAATTCCATTCCATTCCCACCCCACCCCACCCCACCCACCCACTCCCTCCAAACGGCCCTTTTCCCCAAACCAATTATGTCTCCTCCACGAAAACATGCAGGGCACCGGCACGTCTGGTCCCTCCATCCCTTTCTCGCCCAACCCCTCACCCCCCAACAACAATTACCTGGTCAGATTTAACTCCCCCTCCCGCTACTGTACCCACGCCAACGTAACAACAAATTTCTGAACAAAAATAGGGGTTTCATGCATGTCGCTATGATGATCGCAATCTGAAGCTGAAGCTTCGCCATTTGTGCGCGCCCGTGTAAAGGTACCCCTCTAACATTTTGCAATCGGTAGTATTAGATTGATCGAGATTAGTTTGAGTGACTTTATGAAATCTGACCTCAGCAGGTAGTTCTTGATTAGCCATATAAAACTGAAATGACTCCTTGCCTGAATAAAGAGTAGATGCAAACTGTTAGGGAGGTTTAACATGCGATAAATAGATTTGAATACGGCGTCTGGAAAATGATTGGAGAATCTCTGACATAAATATGCATTTTAAAAGGACAACATATACATAAATTTCCACGAATGAGGTACGTTGAGTGGATTATGATTTTTCCGGTATATGTCACATAAGGATCATTCCTATATGAAGTAGTGAAAGCTGTAATGTTGAGGAAATTAGTAGCATGCCGGTCTATATTCAGAAGCTGAGCTCGATCTAAAAGTCTGAGATAAACCATGTTGCTGATCTCATAGTCTAACAGGAAAGATGTATGGTGGATGCACCGATTCTTTGTCATGGGTTGCGCATTCCCAGTTCAATTGCCAAATATATAATCTTAAAGATGAGAAGTATACTTTGAGAATGATTCTTTTCAAGATTCAGCTTCAGTAATAAATGGACTGGAAAAAGTGCAATCAAGACCGAGGGCCATGCGAAATATGTCACTGGATACGAATTGAGCAAGTAATGGGATCCATTACAGTCTAACATTGCTTAATGTCTTGAAACACGTTGTCAAGTCACTGCTACGTTATGAACTGAATAGTGGTGGATATATTCTAACATCTAAATCTGTAGAGAAAGGAAAGGAATCGACGCAAAGATTAGGGAACGATGCTTCATTGAAATTTAAATCCAAGGGTAGTGAACGGGTGGTAAACCAGCTGTTCTTTTCTGAGTAACAACTGAGATTCAAAAGCTTCTCCATGACACACAATCATCATGGAGTATGCTTAAGTTTTTAAAAAGACTCGAAGAATCTACTCGGGTCAGAATTCTGTTACTGACTAATGCTTTGCAAAATGGCCTTTGCTTCCTCAACATCCATAAGAGCACGTTAAGCTTGTTGCTCCGGCAAACAATATACCAAGAAAACAACTGTACTTGCTTAAGAAATTGAAGTGTTGGTATTTATGTGAATCAGTATACTGTCAATCAGAAAACAACAGTCTCCATGTGATCAAGAGGCACATATGGAGTATTGGCTGTAAACGAGCTGAGCCTAGTCAAGCCTAGGATTAGTCAAGCTTATCTAGCTTTAAAATGTGGTCATGCTGTTTGTAAACAGCTGGACCAAAATGAACCACACCATTTTGAAAAACAAATTCTTTTGGTGTCTATGATTATTGATGTTAAATTTACTGGGCTGCACATCTGCAGTAGCTCTCCCTCCTCCCGAATTTTACGTCTAGGTGAGAATCGATCTCAAGTCCTTTGGCACGATGCCAAGAGATTCTACCATCTAAACTAGCAGTTAATACCGTTTTTTATGCTACCGTTTTGACAAGTTCTTTTGCTGCTTATTATTGGAGCAGATAACACTAAAGTACAACTTAGAGCAGTGAAATGCTCCTAAACTTGCCAGCCTCTTTATAACCTTAAAACACCATTTGTCTTTAATGCGAATTATTGGATGCAATGGCTTTTCAAGAATGCCTCTAGGCTCTAGTGGCTCGGGTTGTATTTGCAGTCTTCATCCAAAGCATAAGGATCTGGTTTTTGAGGGCTCAGTTCATCTTGGCCTGCACCTAATGAAGCAATGTTGGCCAAAACTAAAGGATAAGAGTTGGGATTACTCAAAGAGGCAAGGCAGTGTGGTCATTACTGATTTGGACCTCTCATAGCTTCTTGGATCATGAGATTTTAGCCTACTGATTTTGATTTCACTCTCATAGCCTCTTGGATCATGAGATTTGAGCCTACTGATTTTGAGTTCATTAGATCAATTAGGCTTGTTAGTCTTTCGTACCTCTTGCAGATGCAGGACTATGTTTTGATAAGCAAGGTCGTTTATCATTCGATGTTGTGCCATCTCTTGTCAGGTGGCTCGAACTTTGTTGTAATAGCGATTTCTCTTCATTGCAATATCTATTTCCGAAGTGTAATGTAAACCAATAACCGATCTTAAAGGAATTTGTTCCTTTTGAATTGGCTGAAAGCTACCTCTTACTATCGAGCCCATACCTCTGACTTTAAATGCCAATTAAGTCGTAAATAGTAACGATTAACAATTAAGTTAAAAATTATTTTGGATTACACCTTAATCGCCTTGCCAAACATGTTCTCCACAAGCTTGATAAAATTCACGAAACTCAATCCGTCCATCCTCGTTATTTTCAAATACTGTGATCGTCCTTTGGGTTCCCCTCTCGGAACTTCAACAATGCCCAGTTTACAAAGGATTTTCTCTAGTTCCTTTGTATCTATGTAACCATCATTATTCTCATCAAATACATCAAAAGCTTCTTTCACTTCCTCTAGGCGCTCTGCTTCAACGAATAAGTTTTCAATGTCCTCAGAGCCAAGTCTGTCCAGAAGCTTATCCCCATCTAGATCACCAGAAATTCCTAGTTTTTCCATCACCATTCCCAGGTCTCCTCTGAGCAACTTCTCATTTTTGACATTTTTGCTAGAGCAGCGTTTTGGTGTTGGAACTTGGGGCTGGCCTTCCTTGCTCCCGCTCCCAGAATTCCATGTGCTAAACAGGAAGTGAACTATGGGCTGAAGTAGACTTAAATATAAGTCATATATTGTAATTAACCAACTAAGAGCCATCCACAGTAAAATGTTGCCCTCCATTGGAGTGAAGCTAGCTGACTTCATTCCCATCAAGATGATGCCAACTTTTGAGGATGGATTTTTCTTCTTCGTAATGGGGTGGGTTTTAAGGGGGATAGGGATGATAGGTAGAGGCTAGTGTGTGTGTGTGTGTCAAGTTAGGGGGTTTAGTTCAATGTTTGAGATGGGTTTTTTGAGGAGCGACTGTGGGTATTTATATGTGGATACTTACTGAACTTTTGATGACAAGTCTTTGTGGAAAATGCATAGCAGTGGTCACAGCATTTCCAACTAAAAGTGACTTGCTTGCCAAAATCAGTAGTATTAGGCTGATCGAGAGTACTTTGAGTGACTTTATTTTATGTTTTTTAAACTGTACAGCTTTTTGACAAAATCATGCAGTTGGTACCTTGGCACTACAATTGGTTCGGTAAGAAACAAATGGGCACGCATGCAATGATAACTACACTTATGTTGAATTTCTTTATAGTTTTTCTCATGGCTTTTTCTTTATTTCATATGCAAATCTCTACTCTTTACAATATTCCATCACATACAACGAATACAAATCTTGTACTAGTACATCTATCTAATGTTGGGCACAGATTCCACATCTCACAAAATTGTCTATTTGTTTTATTATCCTTCAAAATTTTCCAGCTCAAGATGCAATTCTTGATCCTCCCCTCTATCTGTGCAATGATCATTCATGTACTGTTGTTTTGCTGAATAAAAATTTTCGTACTCCTGGCCTCCCAAATGCAGTACACTGTAAGTGCTAATGCCAATTTACTCAGTGTGCTTCTCATACTTTTCCCTCTGAACTGCTCACAAGCCTACTCGAAAAAGGTATCCCATGAATTCAGGTTCCCTCCACATATAATTTGTTTGTCACATGCCTGTAGAAAAGGACTTGTTTGGCTTAAACAATGTGGGACCTTGGCGCACAAGGGCAAATGACCAGACTAACCCGCGAAGTGCTCCACTTGTGCACGGTTTGCGTGTCTTGGAGCTTGTCCCCGTTCGCACACGGGGAAAACATGTCACTTTTTGGGATCCTTCATCATTTCTTGGCGTGGACGGATTTCACAATATATGTGGTAATGTGCCCTGCCACATGTATTGTAACAGCCAAAACTAGTTTACGTATCCCGCGGTTCCAAAACTTTCCCCCATAAACTTGTGCAAGCATATTATAGGATTTGAGATTATGTGCTTTGGTGTTTTGTGGGTGGGGTTGGGGGGGGGGTATGTGGAGGGACCAGCTTTACTTTCACACAAGTCAAATTCTACGAGAGTACAAGTATTCATATGCAATGACGCTTGTCTGTTTGTGCAGATATTCAAGTCATTTGTAATATTGCAACCAAATGCAAAATAAAATTTGCCCGTGTACGAATTCAGTCATTAAAAAATCCAAAAGCAAAATAAGTGGAGGTCCTTGCCGAAGGACCTTGCTACACTCTTGCAACGCTCGCTAGAATGGCAATCGCTAAACTAGGCCATTAGAACCGCTTTTGCGACTGTTGTCATCACTGGTCGCTATACACGCCTGCTATCTCTTGCTATAATATCGAAGAGTACGTTTACTCCTGATTGAAGCTTACTTGAAAAATTCGTTCATCATTGCCTGTCTTGGACCAACTTAACTGTTATTGTACTATATTTTGAGTAATCTAGGTTAAACATGCATTTCATAGCGACTGCCATGTGCAGTTACTATTGACTTTAGACTTGTAGCAGCCTCTTGTGTCCAGATTTTCATATCTTGGTTAGGTAAAAGGGGGTTGCAAATTGCTTCAAGCTTAGTCATCACCTTCATTTTTTGTAATTTCAGTAATCCTCTGATTAATACTCAGAGCATGTCGAAAGCAATCCATTAGTATTTTCGAGTATTGCTTGCACTTATTGTTGGCTGATAATTGCACAAGTTCAATTGTCCTTCTATAGGCTGATATGTGGGGTCGCAGATTTATGTATGAATATTACCAAAAATTACCTTTTTTGATAAACCTACATTGGCTGTTTCAAAGAGTTTGTTAATTAATTTTTTTTGCTCCATGCAGCGTGGACTTGAGTCTAAAGTTGATGACCGCATGGGAAAGAGGACATAAGAGTGAGAAGGAAAGAAGGCTTATGAGGTGCGAGAGTGCCAAGACTTTTCGGCTTACTCCATCTTCTCCGTCTATACTCGCACGAATGAGAAATGATGGTGATTGCATAGGACAGAATCCCTTGGTTATTGGCGATGACGATGGTTACGAGTATCATGCAGACGGAACAACTTCATGAGGCCATACATCGAGTCAATGAAGAAAGCACAACAGATACAACAGCAAATAAATAAGTTTATGTAGTGTATTGTATTTTTAGTTCCTGTTAGTAGTGAAGAGAGTGTTAGCCATCATTCTTTTGGTTGAATAAACTTGCGAGACTTCTACTGTATTTAATTGTATGTGCCGCCATGTGTATGAAATTTGGTGGTGCCATTGCAATAACCGCTTTTTGTTTGATCCGACGAGTTCAGGTTGACAGTGTAATGATTTTGTTTACTGATTTTACCGACTCAAATACAGCAGATACAGCAGCAATATTTGCTTCAAGTTCTCTCTGACTAGTTGCCACACATTTACCTGTGTACTGTTCAAGATTATGTACAACATGTGATGGAATACTTGAAGAATAGGAACTGTCCAAGAACAATGCATTTCTCATCAACAACTACGTGTATATTTGGACCGAAAAAATGCAGCCTAATTGAGAGATGACAAAACGCTTTGCTTTTCATAACAAAACGGCTAAAGCGCATCTGTTTCTTCAATCCCAACCCCCTTAGCAAGGGAAAGCGTAGTTCCCACAAGGTCCCTTTTTTTAGGAGTCCCAACAAAGCAAAAGTAGCGCTTGTGCCCCCCGTAACTTCTGCATAAAAAGACTGGGGCGTCGGCAGAATCTGACATGCACTTTTGCATAAAAGGACTTGGGTTTCTGCAGAAAGTGACTAGTTCCACCCAGAACGTACACCGTTCTTCTATGATTGATCGGTAAACACACTCTGAAATGGATCATTTTCTCCTCAACACTTATGTGTAAAATGCGGCCTACCCTCACTCCACCCCCCCACCCGTAAGGTTACCTACCCCACCCTTACCCCCCACCTTGCTGCGGCCACCCCACCCCCACCCCATATTTCCTTCCAATCGAGACTTTTTTCCAAACCGAGAGACACTGACTCCACCAACACCACACGCCCCATAATTTCTACATAATCGACTTGGGCATCAACACAATTGGACACGCACTTTTGCAGAAATTAACTTGTCTTTCCGCAGAAAATGACTGGTGTCACCACAAACCGTTTGCGTCGACAACGTTCTTCTATGCTTGGTCGGTAAACACATCAACCACTCCGCATCGGACTCCTTACGGACTCAACAACCATGTGTAGCTGGGACGATAAAATGTGCCCTAACGGAGAGGTGACGAAACGATATGCTTTGAGTTCCTATCGAAACGGAGCATACTGACAACCCTCAATGATCCCAGACGTGTAAGGGCAATGTGTGTGTGTGGTTCCCGCAAGGTCATCCCACGTATGTAGTGGTCCCATCGAGAAAAAGCAGGCGCCGTGCACCCCGTAATTTTTGCATAAAATGATTTGGGCATCAGCACAATCGAACACGCAATTTTGCAGAAACTGACTTGTGTTTCCACATAAAGTGACTGGTGTCACCATAGAAAATGTGTTGCGGCTGTGTTGCAGTGGGTGGATTGGAGGGAAAATAGAAAAGAGGGGGAAACATTTGGTTAAAAATTACGACACATCCGATTTTTAGAACTATATCTTTGTGCCATGTAGGATTCCTTTGAAACATCTGTATCTGTCACGTAAGCTTCAACTTTGCACGTCGTAGTCCCCCTACTTAGTTGGGCAAGACTTATATTGTATATTTGCACACACTTTGAGAAGTGTTTATATTATTGCTAAATTTGGAGCTTTCACGCTATACTCCTTTTGCTACGAATAACCATAAGGAGTTCTAAATACGTTGCCATATTACAAGGATGTTTGTCCGGTGCAATTGATCCGATACCCCAAATTACCATCGTGATGTGTAATTGCGAAAACTAATAAATGCATTTATGCAAATTTTACCGAATAAACATGGTTTCACTTAAAATCACCTTCGGCAAGAGTGATTTTTTTTTCGTTGCGAAAATTTACTATTCTTTTGGAACATATGAAAGAAGACGTAGAAATTCCAACAGAATTAGACGCTCGCAACATTCGTTCTTTGAGGTAGCTAAAGGTAAGTTTCAAAGGAATCTAATTTTTTATTAGTTATACCGTTAAGTTCTAACATGTTACACTCAGTTTTAACTAAAAAGAGATTTGATTTCAATTGAAGATTAACTTGTGTCAAGCTAAGATTGAGTTGGAAGATAACAAAAGTAAATCTAAGGATAAATGAGTAAAACTAATTTTCCCCCATTGATCAATAACAACAGAAAATTATAATAGTTATGGTAATGGTATTATGGAGCTTCCAGTGGTAGATGTCACAGTACGACGGTGGTGGGAACCGTAAAGATGACAATGATTGTGAACGTGATGGTGGTAATTGAATAGTTCAAGTGGCAGCACTGTTAATGAGACTGAGATTTGTAGTAGGTCCGACAAGCGATGGATGCAATGGTGTTGGCGTGTAGTTCGCGAGATGGTTGTACAAGAACCATAATCGTAGTAATGGTTGCAATAATGATGACAAAGTTGAGGGTAGTGGTAAACACAAGAGCGGAGCTTAATGAAATTCTATTGTCCAAAAAATGTGAAACACCAAAGGAGGTGGTCGATGTGTAAACAGATTAGGTGACACAAGTCATTTTCTGCAAAAACACAAGTCTGTTTATGCAAAAGTGCTTGTCGGATTCTGCCGATGCTCATGACGTTTTCTGCAGATGCAATACTAACTTTGCCTATGGGAAGAGCTTAAAGCACCTCTTAGTTTTGCCTCGTGTACACATGGCAGGGCACAATACCACATAGGTTGTGAATTCCATCCACGCCAAGAAGTGAAGAATGATCCAAAAAAATGGTAGGTTTACATTGCACAAGTCAATTTCTGCAACAATGCAAGTCCTGATATGCAAAGATGCATGTCATTTTGTGCAGATATTCAAGTCGTTTCTTCTCTTGCAACCAATTCAATAGAAACTTTGCCCTATTTGCGAATGAAGACGTGGTTTTGGAGTTCTTCAAGCTCTTCCTTGGCAAATTGGGCAAGCGTGACTGTCAATGGTACTAAAATTCGTGCTACACCATAATGGCACCACATGTATAGGATGCGGCCAGATGTACTATTTTCATCACTGTAAAATGGCACCATGTCTTTACCATGAAAATCTACATCGAATTGTGCTATGTTATAAGCTCTTCCCTTAGGCAAAGTTTCTATTTTATTGGTTGCAAGATTAGAAACGACTTGAATATCTACACAAACTGACAAGCATCTTTGCATATCTGTACTTGCATTCTTACAGAAAATGACTTGTGTTAAAGTAAACCATCTTTACACCGTATTAGCTTAAGAACAAAAGTGCTGCATTTTCTGTTTGTTGTCCTACGGGAGAATCAACTTCCTGAGCGTTGTAAGAGAATATCAACGTCCGTCTATAGGAGAATCAACTTCTTGGCTCGATAAAGGGCGACCGTGCCACTGAGTGGACATGCAAAACCCCGAAATCCTAAATCCAATGAAGTCGCTGCCGTTGATAAATAGTAACAACTAGTGTTAATGACCTTCAAAGGCCAATTCTTCGCCGCAATTTATTGCAGTGACTCCATTTCAATATAACACTAGATGCTGATTTCAGTTTCCATAGGAGCTTGATAGAGTTAGTATTGGTTCTTCATATAGCATGCTCTAACAATTAAAATTTGGCCTAAGTTACAAATCTCATCTTGTAACCCAACCAAACGGCAGAAGACACATATAGGTACTGAATAGTATTACAAGCTGAAGCCATTCCCCCTCCCCTGCCTCCCTTTGGTTTCAAGAGCAACAATTCTAATGGCACGAGGTGTTCGCACATTACAAGAACCAGAAACAAAAAAAATGTACACCTCCAACGATATTTACACTGAAGGTAACAATCCGCAACACCCCACGCGCTGCGCTACGAGAAAAATGGCCTATGGCAGCGGTCGAAAAGCGTTGTTGTTGGTCCAATAACCGTTGTTATAGGCTCTGACAGCGTTCACATACGGCTGGCATAAGTCTCGCTGCCAAAGACTTATGGCAGCGGTCAAGGGTATCTACAGCAGCGGCTGGCCGCTGCTATTGTGGCTTCCTTATCCTCTGACTGTGGAGACCTATAACAGCAGCTAAAACTGTATGCCAGCGACTAATGGCCGCTACTATAGCTGACTTTTGTATAAGAAAAATAAAATTAAAAACCATGGTCTATTTGAACTCATTCAGTAGTAAGTGAAAATTTACTAAAGTTTTAAATTCTTACACAAATCATACCATCTTCTTTACAATTAATCTAACTCATAAAACTAACATAGGTTGGATCAAATTAACAAATCCATTTAAACATAATAACAAAGAAAGCTTCCAGTAGGCTTCTTCCCAGAGCTGGACGAAACCACCATGCACAAAACAAAGTTTCCTGGTCCATTTGTATTCAGCCATGTATCTGCATCAATATCAACCTAAAAACAAAGTTGAACACATGTAAGGGATTAATTTCAACTTGCTTAATTTGCGTTCCAGCATGTAAAGCAAAACTGCTGCCACGCAATCGACTTGCACTGAGCTGATTCATATCGCAAAAATTACACAGTGTTTCAGCACAAAAATATGAGTATAATACACCATAAAAGAAACCTGATCTAATATTCTGCTAGGATGTTAATAGGAGACTGATAAGCAGAAGATTGCTTTTGGCATAATCACTTAGGCCAAATCAGTTGCTTTTGACATTTTAACACCTCATTCTAAACGTCTATAGCACAAGGGCACCAAAAAGAACATATGGTTAATTTTCTGATACTAAATACTAAGCTAACAAGACTCATGATATGACTACAAAAATTTCACTTTCACTCTTATGTAACTCCCAAAACCGAAACTACCATATATAATTTCAAAGGTAACCTCCCAAAAGTTTTTCCGGAGAGCGGGACATTTAGTGCATATACCAGCTTAATACGGATTCATCTGTATGTATAGTAACGCTACTAAGATCGTCTTCCTTGCAATTTATTTCCACCATCTGTGTCATTTTCCATTTTAATGTCCTTGCCCTTTCTAGAATGATTGCATATTCAATACAAAAAGCACTAGCTTAGGATTCTCTCGCTTGCAATCGAATCCTTTTTCATGCCTGCCTTTTCCATTAACAACATTCTCAAGCTATGAACACTAGCCTTGTTGTACGAGGTGCCCCCAATGCTTCAACAACAAATTAACTAATTAATGCTTCAACAACGAATCCCCTGCGTTACTATCTTCGGAGGGTGCCCCCAATGCTTAATAACTAACTAATTAACTAATTTTGCACCCAAATCATGTACGAGGTGCCCTCAATGCTTCACTCACCTCCCATCATGTATGGGGGTACGATAGAAACCACTCTCGAGTCTTATCCCAAACCTCTCAAAGCTACTGCTTGAACTAATAGTTTCCTTTATTTACAACTCTACTATTTGCTAGACCATATACCTCAGGACGGGGCCTTTCTGATGCAAGAAAGTGCAACCACATCGATGCAAGTGTTGCATACTCCTACTGTAACACGAAGCACGTCCAAAAAGTGAAGGCATATGCCATCACTATATGTGTCCAAAACCTGCAATCAGAGAGAACATTATGCATTGCAAGCAGGTACTTTAGTGATCACTTGAACCTAAATAATAATACCTTGTGAAAAAGATAGTCCTTAATTGCTGTGGCTATTTCAATACAGTACCACATTGATGCTGCCAATATTCTACTCATCTATCAGCCAATTAACTATTAGTCTTATGGTATGAACTGTCGTACTCTGAAGGATGTAGTATCCCACCTAAAAATGATGATATTGCAATTTCTTATTTCTATAATTCGTTGCAGCACTCTAATTTCGATACTTTTTCCTTACATTAAACTATTCAAGTGCCGATAGCATCACCCTTAAGTAGATGTATATCGCCAAAACAACTATGACAGGCACTTTAATTTCAACAAGCACATGCCAAGAACATTATAGGAACGAATGTACAAATGTCAAAATAATCGAATTACTCACAATGGCAACACTAAGTGGATTAAAGGCTAGTTACACTACCGATGTAGATGAAAGAAAATGAGGTAGAACGCTATGAAGATCGGTAGCAAAACAAGGTTGCTGACCTGTGTGATTTGGGTGGAATGTTAGAAATAGAAAGCTTATCAATGGTGCTATAAGTCTGTTCGCCGTTGTCCAGTTAACTGGAACCAAAATGGCAAATGCCAAGAACATTATAGGAACAAAGATTTTGAATCTCCATAAATCAATGTGCAGAGCAGAAGATAATTAACTCAACAAAGATGGATTATTCACCTAACAGGGGATTCTCATGGTAGAAAACAATAAATGAATTGCACTAATCTTAATGGTTATTCATAAGAACCAAATATAGAAGTTTCACAGACAACACAAAGCAGAAAATTCCAGTAATATGTAATACAATATAGCTTACCCAAGCAATCCACAAATAGACAGCACAATCCAAACTCGCGTGATCAAGGTGAGGTGATGCAGCCGTAAGGTGCTGTCCAGCTATGTCGTCGCCGGAAAGTTCGGTTTGGAGGAGAGAGAGGGAGTCAACGTTGCCAATGGATCAATTTTAGCACTCATGAAGAGAAAGGGTGTCGTCGTCGATGACTATATATCGATTTTGAAACCCATGGATCGTCGTTGTCGGAAGGTGGAGGTAGAGGTGTCGTTGCCG